>WNWK01016608.1:0-44477 GCA_009830355.1 Cherax destructor
GGCCTCCTGTTTGACCGTCGATTGTCCTGGAAACCTCACATTACCTCTCTGAAGGCAACTTGTCATAGCCGGCTGAATCTTCTAAAAACCCTCGCACATCTTTCGTGGGGGCTGATCGTAGAACTCTCCTTCGTCTACATTCAGCCCTAATTTTATCAAAACTTGATTATGGTGACCAGATATATTCGGCGGCCTTCCCTGCTACTCTTTCCATCCTTAATCCCATCCATCACCAGGGATTACGCTTATGCCTTGGTGCATTTCGTTCTTCCTCGGTTGAGAGCCTCTATGTAGAAGCGAACATTCCATCCTTATCCGATCGTCGGGATGCACATTGCATTCGCTATTATGTTCGCTCTCATGACCTCCGCAATCCTTCCATGTATAGGATTGTTACAGATGTTAGTAGATGCTATTTATTTGTTCGTCGCCCCTGCCTACTTCGTCCCTTTTCTCTTCGTCTACATTCACTCTTGTCTTCCCTTCAGCTACCACCTCTATATGTTCATGTGACATCTCCCTTTCCCCTACCCCCTTGGGAAGTTCCTGCTGTCCGTGTCTGTTCTATTCCTCTACCTTGCGCGAAAGCCCGCCTACCTACGGCGGCTTCTCGCTCTTTTTTTCTAGACCACTTCCGCTCTCATTCCCATGCCATCGCAGTATACACTGATGGTTCAAAGTCGTCTGCGGCGTCGTTCGCAGCAGTGTTTCCGGACAGCGTCGTGCGAGGGCATCTATTACCCTCGGCTAGCATATTTACGGCTGAATTGTATGCCATTCTTGTGGCACTTATCCGTATTGCATCTATGCCTGTATCACCATTTGTTGTTGTTTCAGACTCCCTTAGTGCTTTACAAGCTATCCGTAAAATTGATACACCTCACCCCCTAGTTCTTCCTATCCAACTTTGGTTACGCCACCATGGGCACCAGACCCTGTCGTAACCCATCTTGCAACCCTTCCAGCCAGCAAGCGGCACTGCCTACAGCGCATGCTGCAGCAGTGGGCTGCCACAAGCATCGCTGCAGCGGAGCATCCCGGGTGTGCAGTGTACTACACTGATGGTTCAAGAGACCCCGAGGCCTGCCGCACGGGTGCTGGGATACATTACCCCTCCCTAACGGCCGGCTGGCGCCTCCCAGACCACTGCAGCATCCTCCAGGCAGAACTCTACGCCATCCAGAAGGCCACTCAACACGCGCTCCAAGAACACCACCAACCTCCGGTCATCCATGTCGACTCCAGGGCGGCGATACAGGCCATCATGCATAGGGAACCCAATGATAACATACGGCTCCTCACCGCTATCAGGAGGGACCTACACTCACTTGACGAGCAGGGCCGACAAGCAACAATCAATTGGATACCAAGCCACATCGATCTTCCGGGGAATGATGCGGCAGATAGGGCGGCTAAATCTGCCACACTTGCTGCCCAACCTGCAACTACGATTGCCATTAGCCGCAGACAGGTGCACCTGGGGGCAGCCTCGGCAGCCAGACGCCCGTTACCGGCACCGGGAGCATCCCGGAGCCGGCACTGGTATGACAGGGCTACACGTAGGGAACCCCCACCAAACATGAGGAAGCTACCCAGGGAGCTGCAAGTTAAGAGTCCACAGCCTGCGCCTCGGCTACCCTACTGCAAAGCGCCTCATCGAACGCAGGAGGGAGGAGCTTTGCCGCCACTGTGACCAGATGGTCCCAAACCCTCTGGTTCACTACATGCTTGACTGCCCAGCGACGACGGACATCCGCCGCAGGCACTTTCGATGGCGCCTGGGGATCTGACCCGTGAGGACAAGGCAGCCCCGCTGGTTTACCTGGCAACCCGTGACTTGGAGACATTGCTCCCAGTCCTAGCCACTCACCCGCCCCCTCGATGACGATGACGACGAAGAACTCACCGAAGACGACGCCTGAAGAATCCCGTAGATGACCAAGCCTAATCATCACAGCTATACTCTCTCTCACTTCCTTCTGCCTTATCCCCTATCCCTCTTCTTCCCCTCCGCTTATTTAAAAAAAAAAATGATGTAGGTGGAACCACAGCCTGATGACTTTCCTACCAACCATGTGAAGACACGCCTGCCGGGACTACAAGAGTCCGAAGCCCAAAGAGATACTGATGAAGACCCAAGAGGATGCCTGGTAATGAAGATGCGATGCCAGAAGACACTCCCCACCGTGGGGAGCCACAGCAAGAGAGAAGAAGATGTCGCTCCCCACCCGGGGGGCCCCAAGAAAGAAGACAGAAGAAAGAAGAAGATGATCGACACCCTCTACCCAGGGGGCTAAGGCCGGGTCACCATTTGGAGAAGACCCGGGTCGGACGTACCGGCGAACCTACATTATTATTATTGGTAACACCGTATCTCTAGCAAGCACAAAGATATTGTTTTTTTTTGGGTAACTGGTCATGTTGATGTACAGGGTAATGAACAGGCAGACACTGCTGCGCGGTCAGCAGTACATGACCTTCCAGTTTCATATAGAGGTGTTCCTTTTACGGACTATTTTGCAGCCATTGCTACTCACCTTCGCACCCGTTGGCAACAACGCTGGTCTGACCTGCTAAATAACAAACTTCATTCTATTAAACCGAGTATAGGTTTCTAACCCTCTTCTTGTCACCAATGTTGAGGTTGGGAGACTACACTCTCCCGTCTTCGCATTGGCCACACTCGTCTTACGCACGGGTATCTCAGGGAGAGGCTCCCTGCCCCTCTCTGTGAGCATTGTCAGGTTCCAGTGTCTGTTCAACATATTCTGTTGGACTGTCCACTTTATCAACGAGCGCACAGAATTTACCTCCAACGGCGTCTTCGCTCTGTGGCCCTTTCTTTACCTTCCCTTCTTGCTGATGGACCCTCTTTTAATCCTGACTCTCTCATTGACTTTTTGACAGAAGCTGACTTATTACACAAACTCTGAAGATTATACCTTTAGCACCTCCCTCAGTCCCTTCTACCTCGATCTTTTGCTACCCTCTCTCCCTGTACTATCCACTGTCCTGCTGCACTCCATACCCTACTAATCATCCATTTCCCACTTACAATCTATTCTCCCTGCACCTCAAGCTGAGGCTCAACACGATGGACAGCATCCACCACTTCCGCAGGGAGGTCCAAATCGAGGCTCTGTACCTGCACCTCTACCTGACTGCCCAAAAGGTCTCTCAGCACTACATTGATGGATATCTCCAGCTCTCCACCTTCCGTATTCGAGACATCTTCGGGGTCCGCCTGTGGTGTCTCCACCACCTGCGTATCCAAGGTCATAGTCAGACAGTCCCCAGCCGGTCCCACCAACTCGCTAACCTCTACAACACCAGGGGCACACTGCTCACTTCCCACCTCTGTGGGAAGGGTCTCCTCCTCTTGCCTGAAGAGATCCTTCATCACCATAAAGGCTGGATGCGCCCAATGCCGCCTTTCACATTAAGCCGCAACATGCTCATATGCATCATAAAGGTGACAGGTGTGCCTCTGACCAGTGTATGACACAGAAACTTGAGTCCTGAAGTCTGCCAATACAATGTAGTATGGTATTGGGTACCCAAGGGTCATCTTAAGTGTGTAGGACCCTTCGGGCAATCCAGCATAGTCCCTCAGTCCACTTGCCAACCGTCGCCATGCACAGTCCCATATGCCCCAAAGGCAGCACGGAGATCTTCCTCATCAGCTTCAAATGGGACATTCCTGACTTTAACCCAGGAGTAGAAGCATGAGACATCATGTAAGCAGACATCCACAGCCGAGTTGACAGCTTGACGCACTTCCTGGTACTTTTCCACCAGGCTCTCATACACACTGGCCACGCATAGCTTCACAAATATATGAGTAGTTCCATTCAGTGCCACCCCATATAAATCTGCATTGTTTATGTGGTATGTATCCATTAGAATGGCTGGAAGTAGTACTGAAGCTGTAGATCCATAAACCGTGCCACGAAGAAGCTCTATGCACACTGTGTTTATTCTGACTCACGAAATCTTAATGACACAATTGCAAACAAACCATACCACGGGTGGGGTTCGAACCCCACCCGTGGTATGGTTTGTGTATATTTGCCTTCTGCCAGCCTGCGCCATGTTTGCGAAAACCAACCTTCGATCCCAGACAGAGGAGAGAAGCACAGCGTGCGACCGCTCACTACCAAGACTGAGCGACAAATGCGGCAGGAATTATTAACCAAGTACAGGGGAATCCAGATGTAATGTAGCATGGATTTTGCCTAGAAGAGTATTGAGGATTGAATAGATATCTAGGGCAATTGGTGTTAATTGCTGGCTAGACAGATACTGCAAGAATCTTGCAACTCCTTTTCATACACAACTGGAATAACTTTTTGGCAAAAATCAATACAGGGATGGAGTACATCTCTCAGGTGCAGGGGTGACAGACTTGGCTAGTTCGATCTAGGGGAACGTTGCTGAGATGTATAAGACCTTGAAGTATTTGGGAAACAAATGGGTTGCAGCGCTAGGGACGGAAGGAGCAGAAATTACTAAGGCAATTTGGGAAAGAATTCAGAAAACTTGATAGCTCATAAATCAGTTAATGATAACATAACGAAGAAATTAGTACAAAAGCAAAGAATAACAGAATAGAAAGGCGAAGAAATAAGTCCCTTAGCTTCTACTGTACTAAGCCAGTGGCTTACGCGACGGTCTAGAGTTTTGAGACGCTCTGACCCCGGGTTTGAACCCCACCCGTGGTATGGTTTGGTTAGACTGTGTCTGCTGGCATGAACTGGACACAGTTCTGTCCAGCTAGGTACTCGGCAGTGTTAGGACAGTGGTAGCCAGTAATTCCCGTCACTAGGATACTTTCGACAGTTTCACTGTCTTGGTGATCACTTTCCCCACTCTTAGGTAGTGGCCAAATATTATATGACTGTCAGCTGTGATCAGAAAGGAGACATCATTTACTGTTGTCATTCCCTGCACAAAATTACCGTAGTAGTAAATCTTCACTCTCTTGAGAGAAGTGGATGATGGACATACACAAAGGAGATATTAATAAAATCACTACAGCTGACATAGGAGGAGGAGTGGCCATCCTCAACCGTATAGACTACATCAACTAAGCGACACCAACACATGCGCTTCCATCCCCGAGCATACATGGAAGAAAGAAACCGATTCCTTTCTTAGTAAGATCCGAAACATACTCAGAAAATCAGAAGGCAAAAGGCACTTGTGTCTGGTCCCTACCAAACCCAAGTCAGCAAGGCTTTATAGTTTACCGAGGACCCACAGACCAAATGTGCCTATGAGACCTATTACATGTGGTACTGGCAGCGCCCCGCACAGGCTTGCAGGAGTTTTGGCGAATTATTTATCGAAACTTCTGGGTACGATTAGTCAGGCTCACCTGAAGCATTTTCGGGTGACCTTAACCGTACGAGGGATCTCAACATGAGTGATAAAAAAGCTTGCAAGTTTCGACGTCACTGTTTTATTCACAAATGTTCCAGTTAGTGAAGCCATTGATCTTCGCAGGGTGATTAATAATGATATAGAGTTACCTGTACATTGCCAGGATTTTGTAAGCCTCATTGAACTATATGTTTGTTATAACTGTGTTTATATTTAAAGACAACAAGTATAAACAATTGTTCAGGCTAGTCATGGGCTCACCCCTTAGTGCAGTATTGTCCAATTTATATATGGAGGACCTAGAATCCAGACGGATCCTCAATGCCATCCCTAGATCACTTACATGGATGCGGTACGTTGACGACATTTTGGTGTTTGTACCCAAAAATCTAGAGGCATGTGACATCCTCAACAGCTTCAACACTCTGGAACCTACAATTAAATTTAAACTAGAGGAGTACAGCCAATTACCATTTCTAGACGTTCTCCTAATCACAGGTGAAAGCAGACTTTCTTTTAAACCTACCTACAAGAACGATCTTCTACATTTATTCTGTCACAATGACACCAGAACTAAAAGAGGGGTACTTATACGTAGGCATCTTACTTAGAACTTACAGAATTTCCAGCCCTCGGTTCCTCGAGGAAGAATGCACATAATTGCAAATATATCACACATTCTTTCAATTCGCTACACCTCTCCTACACTTCATACGTGATTGCAGGAAACGTGCGGTTCGCATCCTCAACAAGACCAACACCAGTCCAATTGAAGGTCAGCGACGTTGCAACTAACGTGTCTAAATTTTTTGACAGAAAACTTGCTAACATATGCACCAGCTCCTCAACTACTACTATTAGAAACAGCGTAAAATCCAGGAGCGACTCTGGCACACGTGCGGTAGTATATACTATACAAAGTGGGAATGTGACAAAGTATATGTGGAGGAAACAGCCAGATCTCTGCATATTAGGATCAGTAAACAAAAAACGTTTGCAGCCGTGATGTCCGTAGTAACGCGTGAGGCTACAATAGTCATTAAGGAAGTATATTTAAGACGGCTGCCCTAATTGCTGTCAGTAACACTCTCCATCAAAAGTCTGAAAGTTACGCTATATCCAAATTGATAATCAACCCTAAATTACCCATTCTGGAGACCACTGTAACATGATGTTGACAGATCTTTCTCCAACCCAATCTATCTCGCCTCAATTGTACTACTACTACTACTACTGCTACCACCACTACTACTACCACCACTACTACTACCACCACTACCACCACCACCACCACTACCACCACCACCACTACCACCAGCACCCACGCGACCTTCCACCTGCTTCTATATATACTCTTTTCCTAGTTATCTCTGTATTAGGATTGAAAGTCACTCGTGGTGAAACGTTTCTTTTAATAAATGTCCTGAACTGTATATAAGTGTCTTTTTCCACGTCTTATCGGTATCACCATGATGAGGATTGAGACACTTATGCAACATATGGGAATTCTTAATAAAGATTTCCATAAGTTGCATAAGTGTCTCAATCGTCAACTTGTCGGTTTTCAAACCATTTGTCACATGGTATCACCATACCATTTCTCATTTCCTTCACGTTAAATGTCGGGGATCGCAGCTGCTTCCCTGGTGATTACCCAGGCACTTTGTGAGAGTGCCATCTCCTCGACCCTCTGTTTTCAGGCATGTACTGTCGTGAACTCGTCACAGGATGGAGCCCAGTGTTCCACCTAACAAAGGAGGCATTTTGGAGTACGTGTAGTGGTGACAAGTGGTTTGGAATTATTCCAACTGCTCAATCCTACTGGATGCGCTACTCTTAAGGATTGTGGGGTTCAGTGGTCTAGAGCGTCATGTGTTTTCGCTCACCATGAGGCGGTCCAAAGAATCATGGGTTCGACCCCTGGCTAGTGCAGTGAACTTATTGATCAATACCACTCGTTCGTGGTCATAATAATATATATATATATATATATATATATATATATATATATATATATATATATATATATATAAAACTTTATTTAAAGACAAAATACATTGACAAGAATACAATAGGGAGTAAAAAACATAGGGAGTAAAAGTAGGCCTTAGACAAGGATGTGTGATGTCACCGTGGTTATTCAATATATTTATAGATGGGGTTGTAAGAGAAGTGAATGCGCGGGTTCTGGCAAGAGGTGTGGGGTTAAAAGATAAAGAATCTAACATAAAGTGTGAGTTGTCACAGCCGCTTTTTGCTGATGACACTGTGCTTTTGGGAGATTCTGAAGAGAAGTTGAAGTGGTTGGTGGATGAGTTTGGTAGGGTATGTAAAAGAAGGAAATTGAAAGTGAATATAAGAAAGAGTAAGGTGATGAGGATAACAAAATGATTAGGTGATGAAAGATTGGATATCAGATTGGAGGAAGAGAGTATGGAGAAGGTGAATGTATTCAGATATTTAGGAGTGGACGTGTCAGCAGATGGGTCTATGAAGGATGAGGTGAATCATAGAATTGATGAGGGTAAAAGGGTAAGTGGTGCACTTAGGAGTCTGTGGAAGCAAAGAGGGGAATGTATGAGAGTATAGTCATACCAAAACTCTTATATGGTTGTGAAGCATGGGTGATGAATGTTGCAACGAGAAGGCTGGAGGCAGTGGATATGTTATGTCTGAGATCAATGTGTGGTGTGAATATAATGCACAGAATTCGGAGTTTGGAAATTAGGAGGAGGTGCGGGATTACCAAAACTATTATCCAGAGGGCTGAGGAGGGGTTGTTGAGGTGCTACGGACATGTAGAGAGAATGGAACGAAACAGAATGACTTCGAGAGTGTATAAATCTGTAGTGGAGGGAAGGCGGGGTAGGGGTCGGCCTAGGAAAGGTTGGAGGGAGGGGGTAAAGGAGGTTTTGTGTGCGAGGGGCTTGGATTTCAAGCAAGCATGAGTGAACGTATTTGATAGGAGTGAATGGAGACAAATTGTTTTTAATACTTGACGTGTTGTTGGAGTGTGAGCAAAGTAACATTTATGAAGGGATTCAGGGAAACCGGCAGGCCGGACTTGAGTCCTGGAGATGGGAAGTACAGTGTCTGCACTCTGAAGGAGGGGTGTTAATGTTGCAGTTTTATAACTGTAGTGTAAATCACCCCTCTGGTAAGACAGTGTTGGAGTGAATGTTGATGAAAGTTTTTCTTTTTTGGGCCACCCTGCCTTGGTGGGAATCGGCCGATGTGTTAATAATATAGTATATATATATATATATTTTTTTTTTTTTTTATTAACACATCGGCCGATTCCCACCAAGGCAGGTGCCAAAGAAAAACTTCATCATCATTCACTCCATCACTGTCTTGCCAGAAAGGTGCTTTACACTACAGTTATAAAACTGCAACATTAACACCCTCCTTCAGAGTGCCGGCACTGTACTTCCCATCTCCAGAACTCAAGTCCAGCCTGCGGTTTCCCTGAATCCTTCATAATGTTACTTTGCCACACTCCAACAGCACGTCAAGTATTAAAACCATATGCCTCCATTCACTCCTATCAAATACGCTCACACATGCTTGCTGGAAGTCCAAGCCCTCACCAAACTTCCTTACCTCCTCCAACCTTTCCTAGGCCGACCCCTCCGCCTTCCTCCACTACAGATTTATCACTCAGTCACTCTGTCTCGTTCCATTCTCTACATGTCCAAACCACCTCAACAACCCTCCTCAGCTCTCTGGACAATCGTTTTGGAATCCCACCTCCTCTAATTTCCAAACTCCGAATTCTCTGCATTATATTCACACCACACATTGACCTCAGACATGACATCTCCACTGCCTCCAGCCTTCTCCTCGTTGCAACATTCATCACCCATGCTTCACACCCATATAAGAGCATTGGTATAACTATACTCTCATACATTCCCTCTTTACTTCCATGGACAAGGTTCTTTGTCTCCACAGACTCCGAAGTGCTCCACTCACCCTTTTCCCTCATCAATTCTATGATTCACCTCATCCTTCATAGACCCATCCGCCGACATGTCCACTCCCAAATATCTGAATACATTCACCTCCTCCATACTCTCTCCTCCAATCTGATATCCAATCTTTCGTCACCTATTCTTTTTGTTATCCTCATCACCTTACTCTTTCCTATATTCACTTTCAATTTTCTTCTTTTACACACCCTACCAAATTCATCCACCAACCTCTGCAGCTTCTCTTCAGAATCTCCCAAAAGCACAGTGTCATCAGCAAAAAGCAACTGTGACAACTCCCACTTTGTATTTGCTTCTTTATCTTTTAGCCCAACACCTCTTGCCAAGACCCTCGCATTCACTTCTCTTACAACCCCATCTATAAATATATTGAACAACCACGGTGACATCACACATCCTTGTCTAAGGCCCACTTTTACTGGGAAATAGTCCCCTTCCCTCTTACACACTCTAACCTGAGCCTCACTATCCTCATAAAAACTCTTCACTGCTTTCAGTAACCTTCCTCCTATTCCATACACCTGCAACATCTGCCACATTGCCCCCTATCTACCCTATCATACGCCTTTTCCAAATCCATAAATGCCACAAAACATCCTTACCCTTATCCAAATACTGTTCACCTATATGTTTCACTGTAAACACTTGGTCTACACACCCCCTACCTTTCCTAAAGCCCCTTGTTCATCTGCTATCCTGCTTTCTGTTTTACTCTTAATTCTTTCAATAATAACTCTACCATACACTTTACCAGGTACACTCAACAGACTTATTCCCCTATAATTTTTGCACTCTCTTTTGTCCCTTTGCCTTTATACAAAGGAACAATACACGCTCTCTGCCAATCCCTAGGTACCTTACCCTCTTCCATACATTTATTAAATAATAGCACCAACCACTCCAAAATTATATCCCCACCTGCTTTTAACATTTCTATCTTTATCCCATCAATCCCAGCTGCCTTACTCCCTTTCATTCTACCCACTGCCTCACGAACTTCCCCTACACCCACAACTGGCTCTTCCACACTCCTACAAGATGTTATTCCTCCTTGCCCTACACACGAAATCACAGCTTCCCTGTCTTCATCAACATTTAACAAATCCTCAAAATATTCTCTCCATCTTCCCGATACCTCTAACTCTCCATTTATATATATATATATATATATATATATATATTTATTTATTTATTTATTTTTAACGCACCATCTGTTTCTGACCGAGGTGACCTGAAAAAGAAGAAACATTAGTGTTTCTTCTTATTACATTAATTAATTTTTACATAAGAAGGGTAACTATCCACTGCTCCCGGCATTTTAGTCGCCTCCTACGACACACTTGGCTTACGGAGGAAGGATTCTTCTCCACTTCGCCATGGGGACTGGTTGTGAGTGAAGATTCAAAGCTCTAAGTACATCTTCATATGGAAAATTCCATATTCAGTTAATCATTTTCGTCATCATTCTCTGTAAGTTCAACAGTGAATTTATATCCATTCTGTAGTAAGGAGACAAAAACTGAGCGGCATAATCTAAGTGACACCTTGCTAGTGACGTAGAGAGCTGTAAAATAACTTTTGGACTCCTGTTACTTATACTTCTTGAAATAAATCCAAATAATCTGTTAGTCAAATTGCTCACACCTAGGCACTGTTGGCTTGGCTTTAGATTTCTACTTATCATGACTCTCAAGTCTTTTTCCCATTCTGTGTGATCAAGCTCTTTATTACCTGGTTTATAACTTAGAGTGTTATTTTCATTCCCAAGGACTGGTATCCTCCTCAGAATCAATCATTTGGCCTATTTTTGTATCAGCATATTTACTCACATCACTTGTAATTCCTTTATCAAGGTTATCCCTGTGGGGCGACACTAGTTACCGATTCCCATTCAGATTTGACCCCATTAATGGAAACTGATTGTTATTGGTAAGCCATGCCTCGATCACTGTTAGATCTTTACCTCCAATACCATGATGGTGCCACTTTACTTAAGTCTTTGAGGTACTCTATCGAAGGTTTTACTGAACTCCAAATTAACACCATCATATTCTTTATCGTTGTCTATGGTCTCGAATGCTTTATTGAAGAACGTCATTAATTTTGTCAGGCAGGAACGACTTCTCGTGAATCCATGATGAGACGCAATAATCAAATTATGGTCATCAAGGTGACTTCTATTATCACTTATAATTTATTCTATTAATTTGCCTACTATAAACTATACTGCCGCCAAAGTCTGTCACCAACAACTATCAACACATCTCACCACCACAACTCAAGTCTCCCAGCCTCCTCTTGCTACAATAAATGAAGAAACGAATGTATCTAAATACTCTGATGAGTCCGGCGATAATGTGTCCATAGATAATGAGGAAGAAGACCCTTACTACTACCTAGGAATTTACAACGATTTAACCTGGAGTTTCTTGAAAAAGTTAAAATATGTTCTGCAAAGAATTATATTCACAACTACAAGAGGGAACCCCCAAGTATACAAATAAAACTCATCTCAACATCCTATTAGAAGACGTGTTACAAGGACTTTTGCTTTACATTGAGGACCCTTGAAACACAATAAGACTGTTTTTTCTCTCCTGGACTGACTTTAGAATACTCAAAAACGGACCACCAAGTGATACAATTATAGACGCTAAACAAACACATACAGCATCTCTTTCCAAGAGTTAAGAAGAGTTAACATCTCCTGTGACCACGTGACCTGAGTCCCTGCCAATCAGCATCAACATCGTTATACATGCATGATATACATGCATGATATACATGCATGATATACATGCATGATATACATGCATGGTATAAATGCATGATATACATGCATGATATACATGAATGATATACATCAATGATATACATGCATGATACGCATGCATAATATTATGCATAATATACATGCATGATATTTATGCATAACATACATGCATGATATACAATACAGACAAGATGAAGAATTACACATGTGCAACATCTGGGTATCTGTTGTAGACGTTTCGCCCTCCAGTGGTTTTATCAGTTCAAATTCAAGGACATACCCGGAAGGCAATAGAACTATGTACAAAAGATGAGGTAATCAGTCCCTCAAGCTTAGTGTTGGTGAAGATCACCGTAGTCGTGGAGAGTCTGAAGCACAGGCATGAAGACTGACGTTTGTATACTGGCGTCAGGTGAAGGACGTGTAGCAGACGAAGACATTGTCACTGGTAGGCGGGATTCCCCAGTGGAAGTTGGTCACACCCGAGGGACGGGACAGTAGTAGTTAAAAAGACATGTCCACAACTTTCTTAATTACTACTGGGTCGTCCCTCGGGTATGACCTGCTTCCACTGGGAAATCCCGGCTACCAGTGACAAAGTCTTTATCTGCTACACGTCCTTCACTTGACGCCAGTATATAAGCGTCAGTCTTCATGCCTGTGCTTGACTCCCCACGACTACGGTGCTCTTCATCAACTCCAAGGTTGAGGGACTGATTAGCTCATCTTCTGTATATAGTTCGACTGTCTTCCGATTATGTTCTGAAACTTGTATTGATAGCCTTTCGTGATGCAATCAACACGTCATCAGGAACTTGCAATCCTGCAGAAATGAATAGGAAGTCCAGGCAGATTAAGATAAACGACTCTATGCAGAATAACAGAAATGGGTTCCAGGCTGAGTGCCAAGTGCCAGAAAATTCAGGCAGCATATTAAGGCAATAGAAGCAGACCGCCCAGTCTATTAATACTGATTATGTAGCAATAACCTATCGAACACAACATTAGTGACATGTCAATTATCACGAATATGAAGTCAGACTCGAACCGTTTTGCTACAAAAGACATTAAATTCTGATTCCAAATGTAGTTGTCAGTTATTTTTTAGGAAATTTCCTATCATCACATTAAAGAAAATGGGTCTAGTGCCATCTCACTTAAACGAGAGGGAGACATCCCTAGTTTATGAAACAAAGCAGGCGCTGGTCACACACAAAGAGAGGGCAGGAAAAGCAGACCCTAAGTATACCTCAGTTCGTCATTGTGGAACTACGGCATTTTCAGCAGTCCAATGAATTCATATGTGAATCTGCTTAAGATTATGTACAATACCCTCAGGTAGAAAAAGAGAGAATTTTGAACAATACAAAGCTATTATATAATAAACATCATGTTTTACAATCGCCGATTCTAACATATTTCTTTCCAGCCAAGAGGAACAAGGAACTAGGAATTTAGCTTCCAACCATTTCACAGGGTTATTGCAACCTTGGGTGTGGTTGAATATCAAACTTGATTCCTGTGCTGTTCGTATCAAATATCGATGTTGTGTTACCCTAACATCTAGAGATTTGCCAGTTTGTCCCACATAAGGTAAGTTGCAGCCGTTACAACGAATCCTGTAAATGCCACCGGGTTAACAGTATGTAGGAAGGGTACTATTATTTGCTCATAAATCAACTACTACTCAAACTGTGAAACAAGAGTAAAAATGAGTGTCTTTCTCACTATGTTTCTAAGAGACTACCGAATGTGCAACCCAGAGTTTCTTGATGTTGTTACGAAATTATTGTACCCTAATTAATTTGTAGAATCGGCTTTGCTGGTATCTAGGAAAACTTATCAGATTAAGAATGTCCTGGTTATCCCAAAATATGAGAATTTATCTGTTCTGTCGAATGCCCTAAAATGATTAAACATGCAAGTAGCTTTTCAGAATGCATGGACGGTTGATAATGTTGATCAAGAAATCCCCCTTAACACCGTGTTTGAGGTGTTTACAAGATTGCTGGTAATAGCTCCAACTGATCTTACATGGGACATATTGGCAAACCTCTAGATGTTAGGTTAACACAACACCGATATTTTTAACCAAAAACGTGCTAAAATATCGGGATTCGATTCCCGGCCAGTTGCAGAATTGTTATTTGCTTAAAACCTCTAGTTCGTTGATGCGTTAATATATATATATATATATATATATATATATATATATATATATATATATATATATATATATATATATATATATATATATATATATATATATAGGATGGGTCCACCTCTGGTACAAATTGTGGGACCCATAGCCTCGGAGAAGTGGATAAAAGGCTTCAAGGAAGAATATTTGGATTTCTTCCTGATGCCATTTGAATATTCCACTTCTCCTACCACCCATCTTTTAATTTTTTTTTTACCAATAGGTATGTTTTATTACATAATATGGTACAAAGATTTGAGAGATACATTGTTGATATAAAGATGGCATATACAGTACACGAGGTGAGAGATACATGTCTAGTACATATTGTTACATCTTTGTCACTGATTATAATGCGAAAATCTCATCCAGCTCTTCCGAGCTGGTGCGCGTGCCCAGAATACAGCATGCATTACCCCTCTGAACAGCAGCGCTGAGTCGCTGGAACAGAAAACTAGCTGCCCTGGGATCCCTAGTTACCCTGTTGAGTCTTTTGTCCAGCTCCTTGAGGAACTTAGATGCACTCTTTCCCCATGAGCCAAGGGTCTCTGAGCCTATGGGAACAAACATATAATGATGGGCAAGTTCTCCATATTTTCTCGACTTCTGGGACTCCCTGAAGGTGGCAGCAGCCCCTCCTTCCTCCCTGGTGTACTGGAGATAGGTATCAGCCAAGGTAGATGCACATGTGTAGTCCCACACCACCTGCTTGCCGTCTGTCCAGGCTTGAAGGGTGATACCATCTGGACGCTTTTGGTTGCCATCAGATCTGCATAGTTGGGGTGGTTCCTTACTGCTGGGCATCCGGCTGTTGTGAGGCTCCTCTTGATAATGTTATTAACCTCTTCATGTCTTGCAATCTTTCCCTCGGATTTACGACACACAAGACCATGGTACCCGAATCGGTCTGCTGCTTCACTGCCACAAATACACCTGTGTTCGGCGAGAATAGGGGCGGCAAGTCGAAGGGCAACACCAATGCGGATGGTCTGTGGGTCGAGGCGTGTGCCAAGGCTGGAGTTGGGAACAGCCAAAAGAAAGTCCCCTGCATGAGGAGCTCTCACTGCAAGTAGGCGGGCTCTATCCTTCCCTGACACACTCTGAAGCATTGCTGAGGCTATATTCTCTACTATTGGGCCATCCCAGTGCGACTGTTTGTAGTTGTTGGGGGAGCAGGCCTGGTTTCAGAGCCTGTTAGGTTATCCCAGATCCTGGCTCCATCAACGAACTTTTGGTCATGGATTCCAATCGTGTCCCTAAGATGTTCAGGGAGAATTGCTGCTACAAGCCCTCTGGATGCAATGCATGAAGACAGGAAAGCAGGTAGAGCAATCTGAGATGACTTGCGGACACCAATGCCTCCTAGTCTGACTGGGAGTGTAGCTTGGTCCCACTGCCCATCTTCTAGAGTAAGGTTAAGTACTTTAGTAAAGATCTGCCTCAGGATACTGTCATATTCGTGCAGTATAGGATTATCATATGAAGGAGCACATCTTAGGAAATATGTCAACCTGGGCAGACTCAAGCATTTTGTGAGGAGGTACAAGGCATCATGGGTGTCAAGATTGCCTATTCGTTGTTCCATTCTCCTCAATTCTTCCAGTTTCTTCCTGAGAATTGTGTCAATGGCATCTCTTCCCAGAGGTGCTCCAAGCAAGACACTATTAGTAGGGGCAATGACTGTTGCTCCTGGTAGTTTTGATAGCACTGCATCTATCACTTGTTGATTGACTGATATGATTTCACATTTGGATGGATTCAGGATGAGACCCATTTCCTGTCCCTGTGTCATCACCTGTGTAAGATCATCTACAAGGGACTCCTTTGTACCTGCTAGTGTGCCATCATCCAGGAACCAGATGTTTAGCTCACTGGTCAGTCTTACTGTGATTTCCCTAACTGCTATACAGAAGAGAAATGGTGCGAGAGGGTCCCCTTGCTGGACACCCTCTGATGATGTGATTTCATGCTCTCCAAACAGGAGCATTGATTCCTTGCTATATCCAGCTGAAACAAAGGGAAGAGACCTGGAAAATGTTCTTGTACAGCTGCTAATACTACGTCCCTTTTCAGGAGATTAAATGCATTCTTGAAATCTAATTTAACCACTGCATTGTCCTCAGGCAGGTTGTCGATATATGCCCTTGTTGCATGAACCGCTGCTTCACTTCCTTGAGAGACCCCAAAGCCAAGCTGGTTTGGTTGAAGCATGATGGCTGCCATATATATATATATATATATATATATATATATATATATATATATATATATATATATATATATATATATATATATATATATCATGTTGAATAGGTACACCTTGCGATTTTTGCATACACAGCAATGCTCTTCTTGCCGAATTAGGCAAGCGAGAATTTGTTTATGCAATAATTTTGCAAAAAACATTCTGAACCTAACGAAAAAAAAATATTTCATTGTAAATTTATCTAAAATATATTTAACTGGATTAGGCAAAATTAAATTGCGCTTGTTATAATAAGGTTAGGTAAGTTTTCTAAGGTAATTTTGGTACAAAAGTATTAATTTTTACATTAACATAAATGAAAAAAATATATCTTTAAATGTATAAGAGAAAATTTTAGAGAGGACACTGCCAGCCAGGCACGCATTGGAAAATTTGGTGAGTTCAGACAGCAACCTCTCTGAAACCTCACCAAGTGCTGGATTGAGCATTTGTTTTAAGTGTTGTGGCCTTAAACCGGTGAAACCTCCTGCTAAGCTCTGTGGAAATGACAAAGCAGCTTTATACACATCAGCATCCTGTAAGGTTAAATGTTCTTCACCTGTTGCAATGGCATGGATGTCATTGTTGGTACTGGGAGCCCTGGGTGGATGTTTGTCCTTCAGGGCTTGTGCTGTAATGAAGTCCTTAGGAGCGATGGTATCCTCACTGGTTATAAGCCTCAGTGCTCCAATATTATTACCCTCTATTTTTCTGCTAATTTGAGCCCTGAGTTTTGAGGCTTCAGGTGTCCTGTTGTTGGCATTTGCTCCGGCGGGTGTTTGACGCCTTGGAGGGAAGACGGACGAGGTTGTCATCTCTAGGGAATGCATTTATTGCCCTAATAACATATGTTGCTAGTGACTTGTCCCTCCTTGGTGGGACAGCCAAACAGGCATTGCCAAATAGCAATAGGTTGTGCCAGGATCCGTTGTTTGCAGGAGCATCGTTGACTTTCTTCAAGAGGTTGGCGAATTTGCTGGCAGCTTGATGGCGAGCTGCTTTGGGAATGTGTGTCAGCGTCCTGGTGGATGTTAATTTGATTTCAGATTTTAGGTCCTCTGTAGAGGTGAAGTCAGGGTAGCAGTCAGCTCTGTCTGCTGGGAGGGCCTGTTGGCTGTTCTCATTTGGAGAACTCCTGGAGCCTAGACATCCATTTTGTGCACTGACGTTGGCAGGTCACTCCCAGACCTTATGTACTAGAATAAAGATAAAATGAAGCAGATGTAGTTGATATCTCTGGAGAGCGACGCCCACTAATAGTAATAGGTCATGTTTAACAGTTGATTTGCAAAACTGAAGAAGACTTCCTCTGTACCAACAGTGTTTCATGTTATTGATGGTACAGTGTACTGACAAGATACCCAAATGTAACATTTGGACATCTTTATTGCCGGAACTGTCACATCTCATATCAACGCCAGCTGTTGCATTACATCTCTACGCAAGCAGGATGGACTGTTCTCAGGCCTTTGCTTTAGGAATGAGGAGCTGACCTTCGACCACCGAGGGGGATGGACTGTGAAAGCTACTTCGACTTCTTCAGATGTAGTCACCTGTATTCGAATGAAGAAGCTTGTTGTGCAAGTGAATCGTTTAGGCAATACAAATACCCAGGTGTTGCAAATGTGTTAAAATCATCAACTTGGGGTTCATGAATTCGGTGCATGTAGAATGAGTGATGGTATAAACCTTGGTAACAGATTCCGACAAATTGGTATAGAAAGACAAGTAAGCAAACACTGGGATATATTTTTTTCGAAAACCTTTCGATACTAGGACCTTGGAGTCACATTACCCTATTGTCTATCTGTCGTCATCCCTATATGGCATTGTTAGGTCACCATGTGTCACCATGCCACTCTCCATTTATATATACTGTAATATTAACATGTGTGTGTTAGAAGTGATCAAGGTTTCAGGACCAAAACGTTTTCTAATAAATATGTCCAAGTGTTTATTTTCTTGTCTTAATTAACCAGAATGAGCGATGTTTTAGAATTATAATAATTTGTCTACTGGAGACTGCTATGAACGTTTCTTAAGATAGATATGACTTAATAGCTTCAATGTCGCCAAAAAAAATATATAAAACAATTAAGAATGGTTTAAAAACAGGAACAAGGAAAATTGAAGAAAAATTTCGAAACAATATATTAAAATTTATATGCCAAAATTTTATTAGAGATTTAAAGAAGTAAAAATAATTACAAAAATAAAAGAGGAAGAAAGTAAATCAACTGAACAAAATGATATACCGAACTGAGATTTTAAAGACTGTGTCGAGCTAAATAAAGTTCTCTGAACTTTTTTGGGGACATAATTACATGATGGAAAGCTGGACATAAGAAGATTACGTAGGTGGAGGACAAACGCGAAATGGCAAACATTGTGCATTCATTAAAAGGAGATAACGATGACCCTTGAAACCACTGACCTATATCACTGACAACCATTGTTGGAAAACTGACATAAGCCAATCAATATAAGTGAAAAAAAACACTTGAATACAGAGCAAATACCTCTTATGAAACAGATCAGTTTCAAACCAAGAACACCCTATATATCAAAACTACTAAGCTGCTATAATTTTCCCAGAAACTATACAAATGGAAGGGTAGTTTACATTTATGTGGAACTCGGAAATGTTTTTCAGGAGTCTTAAAATGTGAGATTAATATGGAAACAAAATATATTTGGAATGGAGGGTAAACAAATCCAGTTGAAGCGATTTTCTGTTTGAAAAAAAATATTCTCAGTGTTATTTGTAAAAACATCATAGTTATGGGGAAATGTGGCTCTGTAAGACCCTTGTGGGTTTAGCGCTTTGTTATAATAATAATAATAATAATAATTATCAGAAGAGACAATATTCTGTGAATATGTATATTAGGATGATGAAAAAAACTGAAAATGAGAAATTGAAAAAGACCTAATATCCGCAAGAAGAAGTGGATAAATTTAGCACTTGGTGAGAGAGACAGTGAAAGTCAAAATATTTATTTTTTAATGAAAATAGAAGAAAGTGATAAAATGCGGCATGAAAAAAAATATAGATTGTGATGAAATAATAAAAACGTGAGACAGAAAGAGAGGTGCCTATGTCAGCTAAGCATTGTCACTAGAAAGTCATCTAAATAATTTAGTAAGAAACACAGATGCGACACTGGCAAATTTCAAAATAAACTTAAAATAAGTAACGAAGAAATACTAAAAGCAATTTTTAACAATTACCTTTGTTTAAAATTAGAATACGTAGCAGTAATTGATGTCTGTACTAAAACAATTAGGCCCGTCCCTCTGCTTGTACTCACCTAATTGTGGTTGCAGGGGTCGAGTCATAGCTTCTGGCCCCGCCTCTTCACTGGTCGTGAACTTTATCATACCTATTCTTAAAGCTATGTATGGATCCTGCCTCCAATACCTCACTTTCCAGACTATTCCACTTCCTGACAAATCTATGACTGAAGAAATACTTCCTAACATCCCTATGATTCTCTTGAGTCTTCAACTTCCAGTTGTGAACCCTTATTGCTGAGTCCCATCTCTGGAGCATCCTGTCTCTGTCCACCTTGTCGATTCATCTCAGTATTTTATGTCATTATCATGTCCCCCTTATCCCTTATGTCCTCCAGTGTTGTCAGGTCGATTTTCCTTAACCTCTCCTCGTATGGCATACCCCTTAGCTCCGGGACTAGTCTCGTTGCAAACCTTTGCACTTTCTCTGATTTCATGACGTGCTTGGCCAGGTGTGGATTCCACACTGGTGCTGCATACTCCAATATGGGCCTGACATACACGGTGTACAGAGTCTTGAACGATTCCTTACTGGGATGTCGGAATGTTAATCTTAGGTTTACTTGGCGTCCATATGCTGCAGCAATTGTTTGGTTGATGTGCGCCTCAGGAGATGTGTTAGGTATTATACTCACCCAAAGATCCTTTTACTTGAGTGAGGTTTGTAGTCTTTGGCCCCTTAGATGGTACTCTGCTTGCGGTTTTCTTTGCCCTTCCCCAATCTTCATGACTTTGCACTTTATGAGGTTGAACTCCAGGAGCAAGTTGCTGAACCAGGTCTGCAGCCGGTCCAGATAGCTTTGTAGTCTTGGCTGGTCCTCTTCCGATTTAATTCTCCTCATTAACTTCACATCGTCTGCAAACAGGGTTCTCCAGCTTTTGCACTAATGTCTTGTGTGAGACTGTGTCAGAAGCCTTCTTACAGTCCAAGAAAATGCAATCTACCCACCCTTTTCTCTCTTGTCTTGCTGCTGACACCTTGTCATAGAACTCAAGTAGGTTTGGGGCACAGGATTTCCCGTCTCTGAATCCGTGCTGGTTGTCGTTGATAAGTTGATTAATGTCTCATTTTTCAAGAAGGTTTTTAGTGTATTTAGTGGTGCGTATGGGTGCCATTTTGCCACTTTTAACCTTAAAATGGTATATTATTATTTTATATTACTGCATCATTTTGCTTTGATGCTGGTGAGGGGCTTTTAATCCAAGGAACCTTACTGATTCTCCCTTTCTTGGATCGAATCTAAATGCCTTTCATTCGACAGTCGCTCTATGACCACTATTGGTTGATCATTTTTCCATGATTAATATAAATTGTTGCTGTTGATTCATCTAATAAAATGAACGAAACGTTTTTTAGGCTGTTTTGATGTAAATTTGATTGGATTTTGCGCAATAGCTAAAGAATGCCTCTTTTGGTCAGTTTGAAACTTTTATTGCTAACGCATATTCCTCAAAGGAAGGTTAGTCTTAATTTTAGGTTGTTTAAGATTTTACGTGCAAATTTTGATAATTAAATAAGTTTCTGTGACATAGATGGAGAGTAAATCTTCACAACTATGCCTCTTGATTGTAAGATTATCCCAGGTTAAATGTACTTAATGCCCTATGCACACGTAGCATCACTGTGAATTAATGATATGCATCCAAAACTTAAATAAGAGTTCTATGATTTCTCACATGTTTACTTTCCTACTTAAACCATAAACACAGGTCAGTCTTACATTGATAAAAGTCGGTCCCGATTTTCTTTTTCTCTTTGAAGGTTTTAAATATTGGTTTTCATGCGGTAATTTCTGAGTGACTCATCCGACTGGCTACACCCGTCATAGCATAAAACTTGATAATGTAAATGGCGAGCGGCTTCAAACTTAGTGAGCTTGTTAATTTTAAGATATTAGTCTCCCTGAGATAACAAGAGAATGCCTATTCAGGTTGCCTTCAATAATGGTGTTTCTTAGTGTAAAGTTTGAATTAGTATTGGTTTTTGTATGTCCTAATTTGCCATTTCTTTGTTAAGGAAACTAGGATATTAATATCCACGTGAAACCATGTGACTACCTGTTCTGATTCACTTCAAATCTTCAGCGCATTAGAAACAAATGTTGCACTCTCTAATATTCCCTTCGCGTGCATTGACGTTCAGGGACTGGTGTTATGCAATACGAGGGATACCATTTTAGGATCACTCAATGACCGATATGCATCTAATTGTACTTCGCTTAAGTAAGACCAGGGCAGGAGCTCTCCGCAGCATCATGAAATTCTCGACTCCTCAAGCATACAAAAAACTAATATTGACAGTTTAAGATTTGTTGCAAAGATTGTCTTAGTGTCAGAAGTGCTGGGATGTGAAGACAGGTTCAATAAAATTTATTTTACGTCACTGTATGGCCGGTAAACCTGAGAAGACATGATTTCCCATATTAAAAATTAGAGACACAGACAAAGGAAATAGGGACAGACTATTTGAGGAGGGGTGAAACAGAGCGATGGGACATAATTGGAAACCAGGAGTTCAAATGAAGTGATAAAGCAAAAATTCCCTCATTCAGAGGAGTGTAAACAAAAGGAATGTAGCATGAATGGATGGAGTAGAGGTCAACTCAATATATGGAAACAAAAGCATATATGGCAGAGGCCAACAGGCAGGAAATAATCCCCACCAGTTAAGGTGCCAAGGTGGTGTCCATGTGTACAGCTTGATGTTAAAGTTACCTTCAGATTCGGCCAGAAACTCACTATTGATGAAACGTTTCGCCTACACATTAGGATTCTTCAGTCAAATACAAAGAGAGCAGTAGTAATGAAATAAAGATGATGTAATTAGTCCATCGACCTTGGAGAAAAAGTATCTGAGGTGGTCAGTCCCTCAGCTTGGAGAAGAGTTCAGCTCCGAGTTCTGGAACAATATTTTATACCATTTTCAACAATATTCTCACTAATAGTAGATAATATCAAGGAAGGTATTATATCGATAATATAAGACTTGTAGAGTGTATAAGATATAGAATGATTGATTCCCATGTTCTCAGTGATCCTTACACAATTTGTTACTTTCATGATATGTTAAAATTCTAATTTCATGGAGTGAATATTAGAGGAGTTGAAGTGTGTCTACACTTACGCAACAACGCAAAATCGTAAGTATTAAAAAAATTATTTGAATCGTATTCAACATAATATTAAATCTACCTATAGAATTTTGTAAATAAGGTAAAAAAAATTCTTTATCAGCGACCTATACTGTCGGCCTCTTCAGCTGGTGATGAAGGAAGGTTTTAAAATGACATCCAATTAGGCTGGCTCATGGCTGAAGATTGCCCAGGGCAATCACCAATAGTATTTCTGAACAAAAATCGAGTGGCCATTAGGGGACGGAGGATCCAACCTCCGCCATTCCTTGTGTTAAGTGACCCACATGGGTTCAGCACTGCATGGAAAAAATGCAGTCAATGGGTGTTGTGTAAAGTGAGGCATAAGTTTTTAATACAGTTAAATGTTGGTGTTGAAGATTTTAAACGAATCATAAGGAGAATTAAAAAAAAAAAAAAAATATCGTATGGAAACTTATTCAATTTTCTTCAATAAAAATGGCAAATCGAAAATTTGGCGGGGAGAGGGGGGGGGGTTACAGGCTACTTAAGAAGTATAAAAGAAAACAAATCTTTTGTTAATAATATTAAATTAGGCTGAGGCACAGCATACAGTATATTGTGAGAGGTGACAGTTATTATTATTATTATCCCCTGTGGTTTAACGTTTCTGTTGATTATAATAATAATAATATTATTATGATGTTCTTGGAGAAGCGTTAAATTCGAAGGGTCACACCGCATCTGGGGAATTAAAGGTAATCAGGTTCGCTCCGAATGAAAGGGTACATATAATCCCTACCTGGAGAATGTTCAGGGGGGCAACGCCCCCGCGATCTGGTCCTCAACTGTGCCTCCCAGTAGATCAAGGCCTGATCAACCAGGCTGCTACTGGTGGCCCCACGCAATCTACCATACGTGCCATAAACAGGCTGATCGGACACTGAGATAAGTATCTGTCCAGTTATTTCTTGAATACAGCCAGAGTAATTCCCCTTATGTATAATGGCTGTTTAACAGTCTTGGGCCCCTGACGCTTATTGTGTTTTCTCTTAGTGTACTAACGGCCGTCCTGCCATTGCACTGTCTGTCGACTATTTTGATTTCGTAGGGAGTGATTTCTGAGTGCATGTTTGGCACCAGTTCCTCTAGGACTTTCCAGGTATAGATTATAACATGCCCCTGGAAAATCCTAGAGGGACTGATCCCAAATTTGTACACAGAAGTCTTACAAATCTAAAACGAGAAATTCCCATAACAAAAAGCCTTTCACGGACATTAAGGTATTCCCTCGAATGAAGAGCGGGGGATAGGGAGACTAAATATTGGCCTTTGATATGTTGCCTCTAGAGAGAGACTCGGAGCCGTCTTGACACCGTACATAATGAGTGGTTGCCTTGGAGTTAAGCCTTCTAGCCTTCAGGGTATGTGTTTATTCTCTCATCCTTTGCCGCTTCCTCGTTTGCGTAATTAAGCTGCTGGAGTTTTTGTCAGTGTTTGAAAATTAGATTAATTAACGATGAAGTAAATTAACCTAAATGGCTGCTAACAATGGCTAACGCGTTAGAAAACAGACGAGGAGTGGCAGCAGGGAGGACAACATTTTGTAAAATTTTCTGAATAGTAATTTCATGAAGAGCCTAAGCAGTATCTTGTCCTAAATTGAGCCTTCAGAAATTTCCATATATATGCGACTGACCGAGACTCCTAATAATTCTGTAAATATTAGTTATTAGTCAGTACACTAGTTGTTATCTGCCTCTTACTCTGACTCTTCTCCTTCGTCACTGACTGAACAACTTCCCCTCCTCCTCCTCCTCCTCCTCCTCCTCCTCCTTCCTTCATCCAATAATTGACAAACAGCAAGTGATAGATATACTGCACTGTAATGTTTATGTAACTGATTTTGATGTTTACCTAGTTCATCACATCTATAATCATAAGTATCACTATAATAAATCGCTTATAACTACTATAAGTTTTTGGTAACAGAATGTTCCCGTCCAGCTGGTAATATTTTGACTGCCACCACATCAAGGGCATGAGACGACTACTTTACACGGGCAGGTGACTAATATACATAGGATGGGTAAGGGTGACTACCGTACACAGAAAGGGTATGAGTTGACTATTCCACAAATAATGGGTCTGGATTGACTGCTATACACAGGATGGGTATAGGTTGACTACAAAGGATGGGTATGGAATGACAGCTATGCACTATGATGTATATGGGGGTGACTAGTATACACAGGCCCGGAATAGGTAATTTATACACACAGAATGGATATAGGATGATTGTTGTACACATGATGGGTAAGTGTGACTGCTGCAGTATGGGGTGAGTACTACACACATAATAGGAATGGATGACTTCTACACATATGATGCGCTAGGGATGACTTCTACATACAGGACTGGTGTAGGGAGACTACAAAATACAGTATGAATAGAAGGTGACTACTACTACACAGGTTGGGTTAGGTTAGGTAAGGTTTGTTAGGAATCAGGACAAGTGTTTCCTGACGCGGGTCGTAGTCATATATGACGCCCGGCAGCTAGAGCTTTTGGTGATGTGAGAGAGGCCTTCAGTTTTCAAGCCCCTTACCTTCTGTCGGCTGGTTGTTTAAACTAGCCTCATACTATACAGTATATATCAGCAATTTGTATTCAGCTTTGGAACGTCTTTTATTCTGCACATAATTATTATAGGTATACAAAAAGTGTATACTATTAGATTTAACCTATGTATGCTTAATTTTTTTGTTTTGTCTTAGGGGTTCTCTCTCCCTCTGGTTTTACTCTCTAACTCCCTACCATCTCATTTTCTCTCCCCTCCTAAATTATACTGCGATCATAAAATTCAATCAGCCTACCTCTTGCCTGTTTCACATTCGTACAGTATTTACCCTTTATACTTCTTAAACACCAGTCAACTATCAGTAAAGTAGCTATGTTAATGACTATTATCTAGAGCTTAATTACTCCAAAATGTGAAGGACGTTATATTTCACAAAGGTTGTAGTCCTCACTATATAATTTACAGTATTTGTTAATATCTGAAATACAACCTACATATATAACTGCATCTGTTATATATGTAACAATAAGTTTTGAGATATATTCAGGAATGCAAACACTATAGACACCTATTGATTATGTTGCTTTGCATATGAATATTGTACCTGTTACACCAATATTGCTCATGAGTGCTTGAGAAACGATCAAGAAAATGCACATTCGTTATAAATCGTATCCACGTCACAGACGTTACGACATGTAAGTGCACATAGATATTGTAGACACCCCACTGACCATATTCCTAATGTTCACACCTCCCCTCCAGTAAACTTCCTCATATATTTCCTTACCCCTGTATGTAATAGGCCATCCTGGGAGATGGTATTGCCTGCGTACGAGTACCTCCTACTCTGCTGCAACGGCACCTTCAAAGCTTCCGTAGCTGTTGTAGCTACGGTAGAATGCTTGACGATATATCCGTCTCTCTGTCAATGTTTTCCAGCTCAGACAGATTTAATTGCCAAATGCCGGTCTCGTGTTAAACAAAGCTACTGCCGGTCTCGTGTTAAACAAAGATACTGCAGGTCTCGTGTTAAACAAAGCTACTGTCGGTCTCGTGTTAAACAAAGCTACTGCCGGTCTCGTGTTAAACAAAGCAACTGCCGGTCTCGTGTTAAAAAAAGCCACTGCCGGTCTCGTGTTAAACAAAGCTACTGCCGGTCTCGAGTTAAACAAATAGAGGATTGAGCCAACTATATAACTACTGTTGAGTTAATTATTAAGGTTTTTGATATAGAGATATTAATAAAAAGCTTAATTATTAAAAGTATACTAGTATTAGATAAGTATGGCCTCTGAATAACAAAAAAAAATATTATAGAGCTTTCATGATGGAAGTGAAATAATTCGACACTTCGTTTTCCCTTTAATCTCAGAATAGATACCTGGATCTCCTACTTGAAGCTATACGATATATACTGGATGCAAGGACACTACTGATGTAATTAACCTGCTGATATAAGGACCCTGCTGATAAAAGGACCCTACTGATGTAAGGATCCAGTTGATGTAAGGACCTTGCTGATATAAGGATCATACTGATGTAAGGACTATGCTGATGTAAAGACCTTACTCATGTAAGAACTCTACTGATGTAAAGCCCCTACTAATGTAAGGCCCCTACTGATGTAAGGGCCATACTGATGAAAGGACCATACTGATGAAAGGACCATACTGATGAAAGGACCATACTGATAGGAGGACCCTGCTGATATAAAGACCCAACTGATGTAAAGCTCCTACTGATGTAAGGACCCATCTGATATAAAGATCCTGCTGATGTAAGGACCCTACTGATGTAAGGACCGTGCTGATGTAAGGACCCTACTGATGTAAGGACCCTGCTAATGTAAGGACCCGACTGATGTAAAGACCCTATTGATGTGAGGACCCTATTGATGTAAGGACACTGCTGATGTAAGGACCCTATTGATGTAAGGATCCTACTGATGTAAGGACCCTATTGAGGGAAGGACACTGCTAATGTAAGGGCCCACTTGATGTAAGGACCATACTGATGTAAGGACCCTATTTATGTAAGGACTCTACTGATGGAGGAGGATGTTTTGTTATTTAATTCACACGAGACTGGAGAATTTTTGATACACATTCACACACATACTATATCTCAAACACACACACACTCACTCACACACACACACATATGACAAAGGAGACAGACACGAAGCAACAAACTACACACCAGTATCACTGACATGTATAGTATGCAAAGTCATGGAAAAGATTATCAGGAGAAGAGTGGTAGAGCGCCTAGAAAGAAATGAGCTTATCATCGACAGCCAGCACGGTTTCAGTAACGAGAAATCCTGTGTCAAAAACCTACTGGAGTTCTATGACAGGGTGCCAACAGTACGACAGGAGAGAGAGGGGTGGGTAGATTGCATTTTCTTGAACTGTAAGAAGGCGTTTGACACAGTCCCACACAAGAGATTAGTGCAAAAGCTAGAGGACCAGGCAGGGATAACTGGGAAGGCACTGCAATGGATCAGGGAATACCTGTCAGGAATACAACAGCGAGTCATGGTACATAACGAGGTGTCAGAGTGGGCGCCTGTAACGAGCGGGGTTCCACAGGGGTCAGTCCTAGGTATTTGTGAACGACATGACGGAAGGAATAGACTCCGAAGTGTCCCTGTTTGCAGATGATGTGAAGTTGATGAGAAGAATTCAATCGGACGAGGACCAGGCAGAACTACAAATGGATGCTTACAGGCTGCAGGCCTGGTCCAGTAACTGACTCCTGGAGTTCAACCCCCACCAAGTGCAAAATCATGAAGATTGGAGAAGATCAAAGAAGACCGCAGACGGAGTACAGTCTAGAGGGCCAGAGTCTACAAACCTCACTCATGGAAAAGGATCTTGGGGTGAGTATAACACAGGGCACATCTGAGGCGCACATCAACCAAATAACTGCTTCAGCATACAGGCGCCTGGCAAACCTAAGAACAGCATTCCGACATCTTAATAAGGAGTCAATCAGGACCCTGTACACTGTGTACGCTAGGCCCATATTGGAGTATGCAGCGCCAGTTTGGAACCCTCACCTAGCCAAGCACGTAAGGAAACTAGAGAAAGTGCAAAGGTTTGCAACAAGACTAGTCCCGGAGCTAAGGGGTATGTCCTACTAGGAGAGGTTAAAGGAAATCGTCCTGACGTCATTGGAGGACAGGAGAGATAGGGGGTATATGTTAACAACATATAAAATACTGAGAGGAATCGACAAGGTGGACAGAGACAGGATGTTCCAGAGATGGGACACATCAACAAGGGGTCACAGTTGGGAGTTGAAGACTCAGATGAATCACAGGGATGTTAGGAAGTATTTCTTCAGTCACAGAGTTGTCAGGAAGTGGAATAGTCTGGGAAGTGATGTAGTGGAGGCAGGATCCATACACAGCTTTAAGAAGAGGTATGATAAAGCTCATGGAGCAGGAAGAGTGACCCAGCAGTGACCAGTGAAGAGACGGGGCCAGGAGCTATGAATCGTCCCCTGCAACCACAACTAGGTGAGTACAACTAGGTGAGTACCCAGTGTACAGTGACACAGTGTGGTGCCTCACCTAGTGTACAGTGACGCAGTGTGGTGCCTCACCCAGTGTACAGTGACTCTGTATGAAAACGACATAGCATCAAAAGTCAAGTCTGACCCGAAGCTGTTGTATAGCCACATCAGGAGGAAGACAACAGTCAAGGACCAAGTAATCATGCTGAGGAAGGAAGGTGGGGAGCTCACAAGAAATGACAAAGTTTGTGAGGAGGTCAACATGAGATTTAAGAAAGTATTTACATTGGAGACAGAAAAGACTCCAGGAAGTCTGAATAGGTCGGTCCACCAACATGGGATATACCAACAAGTGCTGGATGAAATACACAACCCAGGAGGTGAAGAAGCTGCTAAGTGACCTTGATACCTCTAAGACGGTGGGACCAGACAACATCTCTCCGTGGGTCCTTACAGAGGGAGCAAAGACTAAGCCTCTATGTTGAGAAAGGAAGGACTAAAACATGTAATGCCAAAGTAAATGAACAGTCAACCACTACAGTCAGTCTAAAGTTTCAATATATTCGACTCAGCAGTTAGAAAAACCGACACCAAAAATGTTTAATTTTTTGGCTAGAGAAGTAAAACAGCCAAAGAGTGAAGAAGACTGAACACCAAGACATTTGTGTAAGTCTCCGCAGCCCGAACACAATATTCACTACAAGAGGAGGGACCTCAGCCCCTACACCTTCAATAAACATATACCAACAAAGATGGGACTATTAGTCATCACACTTACAAATATATTAATATAGGAAGGAAAAGAAAGGCTGCTCTACAGAGCAACAGTGTAACAGTGCTAGAGGTGAACACTCACCCTCAACTGGATACTCTGCCAAAACTAAATATATTACTGAAAATAAAAATAACATAATATTATTAAGCTTTGAGCCCTGAAAGATCATACTGTGCTGCAGTATTGATTTGTAAAAGGAGAAATAATTGTGAATTAAGGGGCAGGGTTATGAAAGGGTAAAGGTTATTAGGATGTTGGGGAGAGCGCAATATGTAAATTAAAATCAAAGTTGGTGCAATAAGTTAATTTCTGTTTAAAAGTCAAAGAGAGAGTCTGCATCAAAGGTGGAACTTTCAGCAAGGAAGTTAGTTAGAGAAAGTGTGTTGGTGCGGTGGAGACGTCGGAAATACTCTGAATTGTTGAAAGCGTTTATGCTAAATAGCTCGTTTATAATACAGGTGACAAGATTTATTCACTACCACCTAGTTTATTCATTGTTGGTTACTTGCTGTAAAAACGTATATGGATTGTATTTTGTGGTCACTCTAGGACATAGGAAAACCACTACAAACCTACTAAATTCATGTAGTTCCAACGAAGGTTAATATAGAGCCTACAAAGGTCACGGAAGAATATGCGACTCACAGTTGGGCCTAGTCAAGTCACGATAGAATGTACAGTTCAGGGAAAAAGGTAATTGCAGAACGTATGGAAACCACTTTAGTATTAGTGAAAGTCACAGTAGGAGTATCCAAAGTCGCTGTAGATCAATGAACGACCTTCGAAACACGAGAGTCATATTCAACTGCAGGGAAACGTAAGGTAGTAGAAGATACCCTAAATGACAACTTCACACCAGAATTCACACAGGAAATTCTCGAGATTATGTCAATTTCAGGGAGGATATTTGAGGATGTGAATATTTCCTGGATTTCTGCTGGATCTGAAAATTTACTGGGTGATATAAATATTGTATTTGCTTTACAATAGAAATTTTAACAAATTAATGTTGCTATGAAATATTGGGGGTGAATGAAATCTTGTTAAAAGATAAAACAAGAGCTAATATATTAAGTTTGAAACTAAGTCTATTACTGGGAGAACTTTTGTACCAAAGTTGATTGTGCCACGATTGGGAATCCTCTCACTTCAATGATTGAGAGGGAATACTCACACGTAGACATAAAAATGCATAATGGAGACGATTTATTTAAATCTCCATCTGAGATCCGATTTTCGCTAAAGGTGACTTTATTGAACTAATAAAGAGACTGGCTGGCAAAACGTCTTCAGAAAAAAAGATATGCAGTGGGTGCACATATTTATTACTCATCAACTTTAAGATGAGCCAGGTATATGTCATATCCGCGAATGGCTCTTTGACGAAATTCATGAAAAGTTAGAGCATAGTGCTCAGCACTATACTTTCCTATGGATTTGCTTTTGTCGAGAGTATAGCCATGAATGTGGTTGAGATTAGTTAAGAAAATCAGGTTACCAGCAGTGAAGAGCAGATTGGCAGCCTTTATAAGAAGGTTGGTGTTTTTTTAGTATAGGAATAAACATGAAAGTGAGGAAGGTTAAAAGAGAAGATTTGAAGGTAGGAAATCGCTTCTCTGTTCTGCAGGATGAATGTACTTCAGTGGTTAGTGAGGATAAAGATACCACTAACTCCTCTGCTAATAAAGGTAGAATTATCCTTGTTTTCGGTGACTCACAAGTTAAATGTGAGAGAGAGAGAGAGAGAGAGAGAGAGAGGGAGGGAGGGAGGGAGGGATGGAGAGAGGGTGTTTCCCGGGAGCTGGTGTTGGTGACATAGTCAACAGGTTGGATAATATGATGTAAGGTAATAGAATCAAGCCCATTATCTCTCTGCTGCAGAGGTGGTAGCAGTAGCTAACTCTGTTGAGGGGGCCGTTGCTGAGTTGTCTAGGACTTTAAACTGATAGACGATTGAGGTATGGGGTATGGGTATGTGTTGGATATGAATAGGTTACAGTGCGAGGGATGAAAACGGAAAAAAATGCCAAGATACCTCAAGGATATGTTGAAGACATTGCTCATCAAACACAGAGATAGTAGAGAGTAGCGAGTGATTATCTTCCTTAAGGTTTCATATACTAATAGTAGAACCGAAAGAAATAAAATGGATGAACTAAGATTAGTTTCATGTGCAGGATGCATAGATATTATTGCTATAACAGAGACCTGGTTCAACCTGAAATATAGAGAAATGCCTTTTGAATGTCACATACAAGTCCATAAACTATTTCACACCGACATGGCCAATATTAATGGCGGTGGAGTGGCGATGTATATCAGAGATCATTTATACTGTTGCATTAAACTAAATACAAAATTAGAAGCGACTGACTCTTAATCGGTTTGGCTGCAGTTTTTAAAGGGTCGTGAAGAACTAAGCTTGAGGGTGATTTATAGTCCCCCAAACTCTGATAGAGAACTTGGTAAGCTTCTATGTGGCGAAATTCAAAACGCATCTAGATATGATAATATTGTGTTAATGATAGATTTTATCTTTAGACAAACTGATTGGAGTAATATGACAAATCTCGTGTCTAGCGACTTTCTTCATACCATCCAGAATTGTTTTTTTTTTTAAACAGTTTGTGACATAACCAACTAAAAGAAACTACTTGTTTCAGTTGGTTCTTGCCAAAAAGGAATCACAAATTAATAATCTTGACATTAATGATGAGCTAGAGGAAAGTGATTTCAAATCACTCAGTTTCCATATATCACGGAATTACCTTAATAACTACAAGCAAATCAGTGTCTCTGATTTCCTCTAGGCCGATTTCATAGGACTGAGAAATTACCTGGGTGGGTGAAACGGTGTGATCTGACTGGTCCTTATCCTGTGGGTCAGGTAAGTGGTGAGGGTTGCCATTATGACATTTTTCAAAGCATAGATCAACCTGTCCAAACAACTTATGTTCCGAATAGCGAAATTTGATGAAACAAAAAATATTCTAAATGGATAAACAATACATTAAAACATCTGATATGACAAAAGTGAAACATTTACTGGCGAATCAAAGGGAGAAAGGCACTTAAGAAATCAATATATTCAATTCATAAGATAAATAAAAAAAAAAAAGAGAGATCATTAAGCTAATGGAGTAAGGGATTCAAGGATTAACCCAGAGGGTTTCTTGCTCAGATCATCTCACTGACAGTGACAAGGCAATATGTTCAATCTTCAACAAAGTTATTAGTGACTTTGATTGTACACAAATAGATTAAAATCAAATGGATTAAACCCAAACAAATCCCTGAACTCTTCTCATTGGTTATCAAGAAATGTAAGGAGGAACTTAACAAGCCATTGGCTAGTATTTTCAACATATCACTACAAACTGGGATTGTTCCAGAAAAATTGAAAATTTCAAATGTGATTCCTATCAACAAAGCAAAAGACAGGTCCTTATCTTCGAATTAAATAAAACAATTAGCCTAAGATCCATAACGGGAAGATTGATTGAATCAATAACTGATGAGGCTATTCGAAGCCACCTTGAAATAAATAAATTGAATAATGATTCTCAGCATGGTTTTTTAAAAGAGGCTATCCTGTCTAACGATTTCACTAACTTTTTTATCTAGGATATTTGAGGAGGAAGATCATGGTAATGAATATGTTATTGTGTATATGGACTTCAGTAAGGCTTTTGATAGAGTTACACACCGGAGATTGTTGGGGAAAGCAGAGGCACACGGAATAGCAGGCGAAATTTTTTCGTGTATAGAGGCATGGTTGACAGATAGACAACAGAGTTTGCATAAATGGTGAGAAATTAGAGTGGGGACACGTCACAAACGGTGTTCCACAGGGGTCAGTGTTAGGCCCTTTGTTGTTCATAATTTACTTAAACGATATAGATGATGGAATAAATAGCGACATAAGCAAGTTTGCCGATGACACCAAAACAGGCAGTCGAGTTAATTCTGACGAAGACGCTAGAGCACTACAGGAAGATCTGAATAGACTGATGCTGGGCTCAAAGAAATTGCAGATGCAGTTCAAAATAGACAAATGCAAAGTTCTAAGACTTGGAAAAGAAAATAACCATGGCACTTATAAACTAAATAATGTAGATCTTAATCACTCCGAATGCGAAAAAAATTAGGAGTTCTGGTTAGCAGTATTAAAAAACCAGACAAAAGTTCGTAAGTGTTCGGAATAAAGTAAATAGAATTCATGGCTTTATATCAAGAAGTACAAATAACAGGAGTCCTAAGGATATTTTTCACATCTTTGTATTACCGAATGGACATAAATAAATGCGCTGGAAGAAGTACAGAAAAGGATAAAGTTGATCTCATGTGTCAGAGGTCTTTCTTACAAGGACAGACTGAGAACACTTAATCTGAATTCTCTAGAAGGAGTAGAATTAGGAGAATATGATTGAGGTGTATAATGGAAAACAGGAATAAATATATCTAACCCAAACAGAACTAGCACAATGGGTGTAAGTTGGATAAATTTAGATTTAAAAAAAATATAGAAAATCATTGGTTCGGTAATTGAGTTGTGGAAGAGCGGAACAAACTCCACAGCAGTCATTGAAGGTAAAACCTGGGTATTAAAATAGGTTAGACAAGTACATGAGTGGGTGTGAGTTACCACAGGCCAACAGGCATCCAGCAGTACTCTTTCCTTCTTATGTTTTTTAGGGGAGTGTTGCAGCCTCTGTCCCCTCTGTCTCTGTACTCATTTTCCGGTCCTTTTACAAATTCAACAATATTCATAATATTATATTCGAATTCCAGTAGGCACATGTACGACCGGTATTGTAGTTTGATTCAGGAAATCGTAATGACATGATTGCAAACAAACTATACCACTGGCAGGGATAGAACCCGCGGTCAGAGAGTCATGAAACTCCAGACCGACGCTCTAGCCACTGGGCCAGCTGGCTGCAACAAGATTCGTCCAACTAGGTATATCTATTCACCATAGGAAGGTTAACATAGGCACTACTGTCACCACAAATGCAAGTTTTTACAGACGAATCTCCCACCAGCGTGACCGTGACGAGCTCTAGCTCAAGTCCTTTCAAAGCCGTCATCATGACTCACGAAATCGTAATGATTAGTATTGTCGATTGTCCAGTTTCATGTGTGGCCTTTCCTTGTTCTCTCCATTTTTTTTTCATATATTCTCATTAGTTTTACGTCAGTTGGGAACAGGGATGCATCTGACTGTCTCTTCTGGTATGTTACTGACATATCCCCGAAACAATAACAACAATTTTTTACACTTTCACATTCTGATACTTGATTTCGTCTCCTTCCTCTGTAGCACATCCACAGTTATTACTGCCTACACTCACTTGAGTGAAGTGCTTTTTTGTAGTCCTAGAATATGCATTTCGCTCAACCCTCTCTCTTTTGCCTCACTTCTGTTAATTTATGTGAGACAAGATTTACCGTTGTCCCTGTTAACCTTCAGTGAAAAGGTACCTGGGAGTTAGTCGATCGTTGTGGGTTGCATCCTGGGAAAGGTCAAGTACTACAAACTACTGAGAAAATCGAATGTCTCTCAAATGAGCTAATGATGCACTATCTGTGCCCAAAGTCTATGACCCCGTTTTGCTGTAACACATTCTGTCTCATTTCCTAAATATTAAGATTACATTTATTGTCTTCCACATCTCTGGTAATTTTCCGTTAGGCATTAATTTGTAAATTTAAGTTAGTGGTTCATAAAATACGTCTGTTTCCTCTAGCAGAGACTATATCAGGTTCCATGTCATTGACGTATACAACTCACTACATATCTTTGACTCTAGTGTTGTACATGTTTACACTGAGAATACCTCTTCAAGTTGTTTGTTCAGCTCCTCACAGATTTCCATAAAAATTATCATGAGTGATGTGCTGTGAAGCAGTGTCGGTCCAGTCTTGAAGTTTGTTGTGTTATTTTCAAACTATCGCTCACCTTCTATTAATTAAAACACAAACACATTCCTCTCCATCAAACTTTTCTGCTTTCTGAATCATTTCGCCCACACTGGGTCTTAATCTTTCCAAATTTTTGGTTGAGCCAGAGGTTCTCTTTATTATTACCAATCCCTCGTTTTCTCCTTATCTTGAAGATCTTCTCTGGCTTTCAGCAGAGAACTTGGATGGCCTTACGATACTATATAATTTTTCAGATGTCAATTTGACCAAAACTAACCTAAATAACGTGAATCGAGAAATTTGTAGGAATCCTTATATAATTTGTGAAGCTGGGTTGTGAATATAATCCTTGACCCTCCCTCACTTGCCCTCTTGTACTCTCACATTGACTAGACTGACATGATCAGCACTGACTGACATGATCAGCACTGACTGACATGATCAGCACTGACTGACATGATCAGCGCTGCATCCTCAGATATAACTAAATCAACTTCAGCACTTGGCTAAACGTTATCAGAATAAAGACTTTTTCTGCATATTGTGTCACGCTACCATAAAAGAAATAAACTGAAGAGAATCAAATTTTATTTGCTTAGAAATTGTTTAATGTTTTAACTAGAGTTAAAAAGGATGGGAGGGATAGGTCATGCGCCTTGAATTATCGTTCCATCAATTTGACATCATTAGTTGGGAAACTAAAAAATACCATTATTAAGGGCAATATTAATAAATTCTTAATGATAATCTTTTAACTAATAAATCCTATAATAAAATATTCTGTCCATGAAAGTTATTGAAGTTCTTTAGCCACATTAAAAAACTGGGACATCTAAATTGCCACAGGTGCAGTTTATTTCAATTTTCGGAATGATTTCGATAATTATCACAGATTGGATTAGTAATTAGCTCATCAACAGGAAGCAGAGAGTAGTCTTAGATTGTAAAAAGTTTTAGTGACAAAACAACACGAGACTGGGTCCCCCGAGATCAGTTCATGACTAGTAATTATTTTAATATGCATTATGTAGAAACGAATATTACATTCAAAACCGCAAAATGAAGACAACAAGAAATTAGGTAATCGTGCAGCTGGGGAATAAACTTTCATGTAGACAATGAAGAAGTTAATGCAAACAAGATATAATTTATAAACACACACACATAAATACAGAGAAACACCTCAATAGACATGAAAAAGTGTACAGCTCGGGGTATAAAGACAGCAAACCTCCTTGAAAGAGAAGGGCCTAGGGGTGACCACAGTCTCACGTATTTTGTCTGAGGCATACATCAAGAAGGAGGCATTCACTATGCTAAATACGGAATATGTCAGGCCCATCTTGGAGTTTGCAGCACCCGTGTGGAACCCACATCTGATGAAGCATGTAACTGACAGGGTACGAGACTGTTTGAGTGGCGGGTATCAGGTACACGAGGGACGAGCAGGAAGTAAAAACACAGATGAGTCACAATGATGTTAGAAAACACTTCTTTAGCCTTAGATAGGTCGGTGAATGGAATAACCTACACAGTGAAGTGATAGAGGAAACCACATATATGTTAAAGAATAGGTAGTATACATACCACAAAGCCAGGTGAGGTTAGATAATGTTTGTCAGGAAAGAGGAGAAGTGTGTCATGTGATGACCCGCCGCTGGAGCTTATGGTGGTCTGACCGAGGCCTTTTGCTGGCTTACCTCGCCACTCCTTTAAAAATTTGGGTTACATTAAGCCAGGGGAGAGTGAATATAATAATGGGAAGCAGAGAGACTGAGCCAGGAGCCGTAGCTCGACAATAGCAACCACATGATAATTGCAATTAGGTGAATACGCACACATTCACAACCCCGTACCCAGGCACCCCTCACCCCACACACGAATGCAACTCGTGTAGTTGAAAACTCACACAAATACATACACACATGCGCGCGCACACACACACACATGCGCGCACACACACACACCCATGCGCGCGCACACACACACACACACACACACACACACACACACAAATTTTCTGAGAATAGGGGGGTTTGCAAGAGGAAGAATCCGGCCAGTCAAAGTAATTTTCAAAGCAGAATTGACTCGAAACAGGATCCTGCAGGAGAAAGCAAGACTAAGGGATATGTCAGAGTACCGGAGGGTGTATCTCGACCGCGACAGAACACGGGAAGAAAGACAGAAACTGAAAGAGAGGGTACAGAGACAAAAGAAGGAAAGAGAGATGGACAGGAGAACCCAGACTCAGGAGGAAGCTCTAACACAACCACCTTCAGATGTTCCCCAACCTGGACAACCCCAATGCAACCAAACAACCTAACCCAAAACACACATGCCATACCCAATGATTCCACCCACCTCATTACAAACTCCACCTTCACACCAACCACCCATAGTTCCCCATCAGATCTCCCACTTTCCCAACCCCAACATACCCCCAGACTACGGTTTTAGAAAAGAAGTTAAAGGTTTGGTATACAAATGCAGATGGTATAACAAATAAATGTGAGGAGTGGCATGAAAGAATAAAGGAGACATCCCCAGACATAATAGCACTCACAGAAACGAAACTCACCAGGATGATAACAGATGCAATCTTTCCACCCGGATATCAAATCCTCAGGAAAGATAGAGGGAGCAGAGGGGAGGAGGAGTTGCACTGCTCATTAAGAACAGGTGGGGATTTGAGGAAGTGGAAGGAATGGATGGAATGGGTGAAAGGGACTACATAGTAGGAACAATTCAGTCTGAGGGCCATAAGGTGGTAATTGCTGTAATGTACAACCCGCCACAGAACTGCAGGAGGCCAAGAGAAGAATACGACGAGAGCAACAGAGCAATGGTAGACACACTAGCCGAGGTAGCCAGAAGAGCCCACATGGGGAGAGCAAAGTTACTAGTTATGGGTGATTTCAATCACAAAGAGATTGATTGGGAAAACCTGGAGCCCCATGGGGGTCCTGAATCATGGAGAGCCAAGATGATGGATGTGGTACTGGAAAACCTCGTGCATCAACATGTTAGAGACACTACCAGAGAGAGAGGTGGGGATGATCCAGCAAGACTCGACCTAGTATTCACCTTGAGTAGTTCGGACATCGAGGATATCACGTATGAAAGGCCCCTTGGAGCTAGTGATCATTTGGTTCTGTGTTTTGATTATATAGTTGAGCTACAAGTGGAGAGGGAGCAGGAATAGGAAGGGAGAAACGAAACTACAAAAGGGGGACTACACAGGCATGAGGAACTTCCTACAAGACGTTCAGTGGGAGAGAGAATTGGCAGGAAAACCAGTAAAAGAAATGATGGAATATGTGACAACCAAATGCAAAGAGGCAGAGGAGAGGTTTGTCCCCAAGGAAACAGAAGTAATGGGAAGACCAGAACGAGTCCTTGGTTCACCCAGAGGTGTAGGGAGGCAAAAAGTAAGTGTAATAGAGAATGGAAAAAGTACAGAAGACAAAGGACCCAGGAAAATAAAGAGATTAGCCGAAGAGCCAGAAACGAATATGCACAGGTAAGAAGGGAGGCTCAGCGACAATATGAAAATGATATAGCATCAAAAGTCAAGTCTGACCCGAAGCTGCTGTATAGCCACATCAGGAGGAAAACAACAGTCAAGGACCAGGTAATCAGGCTGAGAAAGGAAGGTGGGAGTTCACAATAAACGACCAAGAGGTATGTGAGGGGCTCAACATGAGATTTAAAGAAGTATTTACACAGGAGACAGGAAGGACTCCAGGAATTCAGAATAGGGAGGTATACCAACAAGTGCTGGATGAAATACACACAACCGAGGAGGAGGTGAAGAAGCTGCTATGTGAACTCGATACCTCAAAAGCGGTGGGACCGGACAACATTTCTCCGTGGGTCCTTAGAGAGGAGCAGAGATGTTGTGTGTGCCACTAACACAAATCTTCAACACATCCATTGAAACTGGGCAACTACCTGAGGCGTGGAAGATGGCAAATGTAGTCCCAATTTTTAAGAAAGGAGACAGACACGAGGCATTAAACTACAGACCTGTGTCACTGACGTGTATAGTATGCAAAGTCATGGAGAAGATCATCAGGAGGAGAATGGTGGAGCACCTAGAAAGACACAAGCTTATAAACGACAACCAGCATGGTTTCAGGGAAGGAAAATCCTGTGTCACAAACCTACTGCAGTTTTATGACAAGGTAACAGAAGTAAGACACGAGAGAGAGGGTGGATAGACTGCATTTTTGGACTGCAAGAAGGCGTTCGACACAGTTCCTCACAAGAGATTAATGCAAAAGCTAGAGGATCAGGCACACGTAACAGGAAAAGCACTGCAATGGATCAGAGAATATCTGACAGGGAGGCAACAACGAGTCATGGTACGTGACGAGATGTCAGAGTGGGCACCTGTGACGAGTGGAGTTCCACAAGGGTCAGTCCTAGGACCTGTACTGTTTTGGTATATGTGAATGACATAACGGAAGGGATAGACTCAGAAGTGTCCCTGTTTGCAGATGATGTGAAGTTAATGAGAAGAATCAAATCAGTCGAGGATCAGGCAGGAATACAAAGAGACCTGGACAGGCTGCAAGCCTGGTCCAGTAACTGGCTCCTTGAAATTAACCCTGCTAAATGTAAAGTCATGAATATCGGGGAAGGGCAAAGAAGACCGCAGACAGAGTATAGTCTAGGTGGCCAAAGACTGCAAACCTCACTCAAAGAAAAGATCTTGGGGTGAGTATAATACCGAGCACATCTCCTGAGGCACACATCAATCAGATAACTGCTGCAGCATACGGGCGGCTGGCAAACCTAAGAATAGCGTTCCAATACCTCACCAAGGAATCATTCAAGACTCTGTATACCATATACGTCAGGCCCATACTGGAGTATGCAGCACCAGTTTGGAACCCACACCTGGTCAAGCACGTCAAGAAATTAGAGAAAGTGCAAAGGTTTGCAACAAGACTAGTCCCAGAGCTAAGGGGATTGTCCTACGAAGAAAGGTTAAGGGAAATCGGCCTGACGACACTAGAGGACAGGAGGGTTAGGGGAGACATGATAACGACATATAAAATACTGCGAGGAATAGATAAGGTGGACAGAGACAAGATGTTCCAGAGAGGGGACACAGAAACAAGGGGTCACAATTGGAAGTTGAAGACTCCTATGAGTCAAAGGGATGTTAGGAAGTATTTCTTCAGTCATAGAGTTGTCAGGAAGTGGAATAGCTTGGAAAGCGACATAGTGGAGGCAGGAACCATACATAGTTTTAAGACTAGGTTTGATAAAGCTCATGGAGCAGGGAGAGAGAGGACCTAGTAGCAATCAGTGAAGAGGCGGGGCCAGGAGCTATGAATCGACCCCTGCAACCACAAATAGGTGAGTACACACACACACACACACACACACATGCGTGCACACACACATACACCCATGCGCACACACACACATGCGTGCACACACACATACACCCATGCGCACACACACACACACATTGTCTCTGTCTTGCTCTCTGTCTATCTATTTTTCTATCTATCTTTCTATTGCTATCTTCTTTCTCTCTTTCCACCCTCTTCCAATATTAATTTTCTCTTCCCCACCCTCTGCCTCTTACTCTCTCTTTTTCCCCATCTCTCCCTCATCCATCCACTTTCTGGCTTATCATTACCATCTTCTTTCTCTCTCATATCTCCCATTTTTCATCATCCTTTCTTCTTTATACTTCATATCTCATTTTTTATTTCTCTCCCTCTCACTTCTTCACTCACCTCTCTTTCTCTCTGTCTCACTTCTTCACTCACCTCTCTTTCTCTCTGTCTCACTTCTTCACTCACCTCTCTTTCTCTCTGTCTCACCCTACCTCTCTTTCTCTCTTTCTCACCCTACCTCCCTTTCCCCCACTTTCACTTTTCCCCGTTTACCTGTTTCTAGTTAACCACCTTTTCCTTGCTCTTTCTCCCTCTCACTCTCTCCTCTTCCTTTCTTCTTCAAACATTTTCACTCTCTTCCTATTTCTCGCTGACCCTCTCTCCTTCACTTTTTTCTCTCTCATTCTCCCTCGACTTTCTTTATTATGCTCTCTCCCTCCCCTTCACTCTCTCGCCCTTTCTTCCTAGCTTTTTATTCCAGATCATGATAGTCTTCTCATCTCGTCCCCTCCCTCACCCTCTTCAACGCACTCCTTCACGCTCTCCACACATTTTAATACACTTCCTTAAGCGCTCTCTCTCCCTCACATTCAGTTTCTCACGTTCTCATATTCTGTCTTAGTTTTGTTGTGCACTGCTAGACACGTTCTTTACATTATGCGTTTCAGCATACAGTAGACTGTCGATTGAGACGGTAGTTAGGTTCCTGAAAATAGTGTTAGACGAATCCGTTTTAAAGGAACTGAAGAACTTAAAGAAAAAATAGGGTTACGGTCCTGGGACCCCCCAAAAAAAAGCAAAACTTTTTTTTAGGTCTCCAAATCTAGCAAAAATAAAAATAATAATGCAGTTGTTGTTCATTATTGTTACAATATATGTTTTTTTCTGTTGCTTAAGGCTAAAAATGCAAATGAAATAATATTTCTTACTTTAAATTGTGATTGCTGGTGTTTGTCGATGATTGTGAAGGAGGGAGAGGAGAGCCATGCTGAGGCCCATTTGGGATGAGGTGCATGGTAGTCCAGTCAGTAAATCAAGTCAAGTGAGTCAGTAGGTCAGTCAGTCAAGTCAGTACAGAAATTCAATTCAGTAGGTCACTCATTTAAGTCAGTAGGTCACTCACTCAAGTCAGTCATTCATGTCAGTCAAGTCAGTAAGCCAGTCAAGTCAGTAGGTCAGTTAGTCAAGTGAGTCATTCAGTAAATCAGTCAAGTCATTCAATAAATCAGGTCAGTCATTCAGTAAATCAGTCAACTCAGGTCAATCAAGTCATTCAGAAATCAGTAAATCAGGTCAGTCAGTAAGTCATTCATCCAGCTTGCGGCGCAGAAATTTTTTCCCTACCGAGAACCAGGACCGTTTAAACTGAAAGTTACGAAGTGTAAAACAAAAATATGCCGAAAATTGACAATCGTTTAACGGAGAAAACATTTTAAAGGAAACTGATTTAATCAACGTTCCACTGTATATATATATATATATATATATATATATATATATATATATATATATATATATATATATATATATGTATATATATATATATATATATATATATATAACACATCGGCAGTTTTCCACCAAGGTAGGGGGCCCGAAAAAGAAAAAACATTCACCATCACTCACTCCATCACTGTCTTGCCAAGGGAGCACTTATATTACAGTTATAAAACTGCCACATAAACACCCTTCTTCAGAGTGCAGGCACTGTACTTTCCATCTCCAGGACTCAAGTCCAGCCTGCCGGTTTCCCTGAATCCCTCCAACAGCACATCAAGTCCTAAAACATTTGTCTCCTAAGATATATATATATATATATATATATATATATATATATATATATATATATATATATATATATATATATATATATATATATATGATCTGAGGACATGCAATGGTGTGGGTGCCTCATAGCTAATTTAATTCTACTCACCATTTGGTGCACTGCCACTCGTCCGTGGTTACAATAATATATATATACTGCTTGTAGACGCGAGTACACCAAACGGGGAGTAGAATGAAATTAACTCTGAGTTACCAACACCATCATGTGTCCTTAGATCACGGTAAAACACGGTTAGCTAGCTCTGCTGGGTGCGGGATTCTTGTAGAATTGGGTGGTTCTGTGGGTTAGAGCTTCATGTGATTTTTGCTCACCATGAGGCGGGTAAAAACATGAAGCGTTCTAGTCCTCGGCTAGTCGTTGTGTTGTTATTGATTAAATTCCACTTGTCTGTGGTTACAGTGATATATATATATATATATATATATATACTGCTTGTGGAGTCTAGTTCACCAAACGAGTAGAATGAAATTAGCTCTGAGGCACCCACACCATCATATGTCCTCAGATCACAGTAAAACACCTAGCTCTGCTGGGTGCGTGATTCTTGTAGGATTATGTGGTCCTGTGGGTTAGAACGGCATGTGATTTTCTGATTTTTGCTGTTAGTTGCAGTGTTGTTATATATATATAGTAAAGTAAAGTAAAGTAAAGTAAAATAAAGTTTTATTTCATTGCAGATTGCAGATTACATAGGTATCGGTAGTTACAATGTAAATTGAGTGCAAGGAGAGCCACTGACATGCCATGGCATTAGGGGCAGTTTATTCTATTCCTTAAAGACTATGTACTTAATATTAGAGAAATTTATTGAGTTTATTCTAGTTAAAAATTATTTTCAAAATTACAATATGATGAAATTTTACTGTTTAAATTATTATATAATGATATTAGATTGGTACAGGTGTTAAGATTCTTGAATGATAATATGGAATTGAGATTATCTTAAGGAAAATAACATTGAGCATTTTTGACATTAACTTATAATATGAATAGGGGGTAACATAATAGTAACATATTATTAAGAATTGAGATTATCGTATAGGAAAGTAATAATGAGCATTTTTCAAAGTAGTTTATAGTATGATCATTTAGTTTTGGGTGAGTAGGTGGTTTTGAGTTGAGTCTTAAATTGATTTTCAGACAAGATTATCTTAATATTTACTGGTAATGAATTCCAGATTCTGGGGCCCTTTATGTGCATAGAATTTTTA
>WNWK01016609.1:0-44476 GCA_009830355.1 Cherax destructor
ATCGTGTTACTGAAAGAAATATCCTAATTGGGGTTAATATGCTCAGGCAAGCCCATTCAAACCCATGCACAGAAGCCCTCCAAACTTTCCTCAGCACTGGTGAACATCCCTCCAGATGGATCGAAAAACTGGAACCGACCTCCGCATGAATCAGATACATGATCTGTGGCAAGTAAGGCAACAGCGGCACTTCTCCGCTCCATGGAATATTACCCCATTCCAAACTACCATCCCTCCATTTGCCCCCAAACTACTTCTTAAATCACAACCAAAGCTTCGCCTTGAAGCCAAACATGATGCCTTAAACTGTATTGATAATTTAGCCAAACAGCACACTCTCTCACAAATTATTTACGTTGATGGTTCTGTTCACCAATCCACTGGTGCAGCTGGTAGTGCTGCTGTTGTCATACAGAGTGATGGCTCTCTTAAAGAAATTGGAGCACGCATCAATAACTGGGCCTCTACCCTTCAGACAGAACTGTTTGCCATACTCCTTGCACTCAAATGCGTCCATGTATCTAAGGTTAACTCTCTAATTGTAACTGATTCTCTGTCATCCATAAATGCTCTCAACTCATCAAGTATAACTTGTAGCATGCTCGTGTCAGAAGCCAGGCACAGGTATGGTAGGATTCTGGATAGTAGAGTCAGAGTGCACATGCTGTGGATTCCATCTCACATTGGTCTTCAGATGCATGATAGAACTGATAAATTGGCTAAGTTTTATGCTTTCAAAGAGGGGATAGATTACAATCTTGGCTTGTCAGTTAGCAGTTTGAGAACAATAATACGAAAAGAACTTCAACTGAATTTTATTGACTTAAGACTCAGGGAGTTTGACACCAGTCAGTCCATCTATCATCATTCTATCATGCAGGAGGAGCCACATGTCTATGGTGCATCCAACAAAATAAGCAGACTCTTGGATGTCACTACCGCCCGCCTCCGGCTGGGTTACAAGTATCTTTGGCAGGTTAAATCACCACCACCAGATGTAGACCAAACAAGATGTAAACTTTGCCAGTTGGATTATTGTCACACCCTGCGTCATTATGTACTGGAGTGCGATAAAATTAATGAATTCAGAGACTACTCATTCAGAAATGTTCAAGATATGTCAAAGTATTTTATCCACAGTGGTATATTACAGACCATTCTGGAAAAATACCCTGACTTTGCTCCCTGTAAATAAAGCATTGACACGTGTTAGTTACCATTTTGTCCTAGGCACATGTCGATTAGACACTAGGCCTGTGTGTGTGTGTGTGTGTGTGTGTGTGTGTGTGTATGTACATGTGTGTATGTGTATGTGTGTATGTATATACATGTATGCGTGTGTATGTGTATATGTATATGTGTGTGTGTGTGACCCAACAATTAAAATTTGCACCAATAACTCATTACAGTTGTGGCTGGGTGTAGACTAATAGATTGCTCATTGCTTTATAATTTGTTCATGAGTGCAACCATGTACAGACGTAAGTAAATTTACTTACATGATTCATTACCTTGTAACTAGTGAATTAATTACCATTGTACCTTGTTCAGCTATCAAAACTTTGGGGCCCAGTCTCTGGACCCTATATATACCTCTGTAATCTGCAAATACCTTTGTAACTTGTCATGATTGTGACCATCTGAGTTCATTACCTTTGTAACTTGCTCAGCCATCAAACTTTGAGGTCCAGTCCCTGGACCCATTATGTACCTCTGTAATCTTTTGACTACCGCCCACAGGATGGGTATGGGGTGCATAATAAAGATATCAAACTAACTATTTCCACCCGTACCGGGGATGGAACCATTGTCTTCAGTTGAGTGCGCTAATAATCAAGCTACGGGACACTGACCTCAATTTAGCTTGTATATTTTGTACATGTACTTATTGAAATAAAGATTTATTATTATTATTATTATTATTATTTTTATTATTATTATTACTGTATTATGATTATTATTATTATTACTATTATTATTATTATTACTACTATTATTATTATTACTATTATTATTATTATTAAGCCACTGTCTTTTTTTGGGTTATCCTAGGTAATTTATACTATGTATGATAATTGTACTTATGTGTACCTGTGCCTAAATAACCCTACTTACACGGTATATCAGTTGTATAAACACTGGGTTGAGAATTTCAGGTTCTCTTTAGGAACAGGCTGTATTCATGTTTGTTATTATTTCTATATTATGTTATGTGATGGAATTCATTTCAGGGGTACACAGGATGAAGGAAGTAATGAATAAGGTGGAATTTTTTTTTTTATATTTTATTGAAAAAAACAATTACAAAACACATGACAATACAGAAACAGAAGACAGAGTGATAACTTAAAATACAAGCACTAACTGTGCTTGGCAAAGCAACAACAAAGGTTAACAAAATTTTCCCTACTTAAGAAAACATACAAAGCATAAAAACAATGCACAAAACCAGAAAAACTTATCACTCAATGCTTACAAATTACAAATGTTTATACTGTAATGTATGAGTTAAAGATTCGCTGGATTACATAAAACTTAGGTTTGTTGTTTGCCTTGGAAAATATTAAATGTCAGTGTCTTGCTAGTGAATTCGTGATACCTTCTTAAGCAGGTCATATAATATGGTTTATGAGGACTTCTCAGATATATTTCGTAGGAGCTGTCTGAATACTCCAGCAGGATATCTGTAAAGTTATTACTTGTTATTTCTTGTATACTGTGTAAATACTATTATAATTTCACTTAGGAGGCTCTGGTACAACCGGACCTGAGGATGTTGTCTCCATTTTGTGATATGTTTCGTGCATTTGCTCGGAAGTATATATTTAATATATGTACTGTACATATGGTCTTAAATAATAAAAAAAAACTTACACTCTTGGTGGTTGCTACTCTCCTGGCTGGGTTCAACTACCCACCGGCCACCACCACCACCACCATCATCATTACCACTACCACCATCATCATCATTACCACCACCACCATCATCACCATCACCACCACCACCATCACCATCACCATCATCACCAGCACACTTGATCACTTTTTGATATACCCCGTGTTCATATCAACCTATGTAAAAATTCTATGCACATAAAGGGCCCCAGAATCTGGAATTCATTACCAGTAAATATTAAGATAATCTTGTCTGAAAATCAATTTAAGACTCAACTCAAAAAACACCTACTCACCCAAAACTAAATGATCATACTATAAACTACTTTGAAAAATGTTCATTATTACTTTCCTATACGATAATCTCAATTTTTAATAATATGTTACTATTATGTTACCCCCTCCTCAATCAAAACTAAATACTCATATTATAAGTTAATGTCAAAAATGCTCAATGTTATTTTCCTTAAGATAATCTCAATTCCATATTACCATTCGAGAATCTAAACACCTGTAACAATCTAATATCATCATATAATAATTTAAACAGTAAAATTTCATCATATTGTAATTTTGAAAACAATTTTTAACTAGAATAAACTCAATAAATTTCTCTAATATTAAGTACATAGTCTTTAAGTTACTAGATTAAGCTGCCCCTAATGCCATGGCATGTCAGTGGCTCTCCGTGCACTCAATTTACATTGTAACTACCAATACCTATGTAATCTGCAATCTGTAATGAAATAAAATTTACTTTACTTTACTTTACTTACTAGTTGCTACTGGCTTGGCTTGTGACCAGTTTGAACTTAGCGCTACTCTCTCAGCTGGCAGCTACAATGACTACAAACATCTCTGAACACAACTAATCGCTACACGTCACTACTTGGGCAGTCATCGGGAAAAAGAATCCTCAATGCAGACTGCACGTATTCTGAAGAAGACTCTCTCCAAGCAAGTAAGTTTATTTAGGTACAGGTACACATGTGATATAAATGATTTACAAAACCCACAAGTTGAAGAGACACTTATACAACACTTCGGAATCTTTATTGAGGAAACGTTTCGCCAGCTAGAGGATTCTTCAGCCACTGGCTAGCGAAACGTTTCCTCAATACAGATTCCTAAGTGTTGCAAAAGTGTCTCGTTCTTCAACAGGTACACATAAGTACAATTATCATACATAGTAACGTGTAAATTACCTAGGATAAACCAAAAAAAATCAGTGACTTATTTCCATTGGGGTCCTTGTAATATCTTATTTTTTAAGCCTAGCATAAGTTGCATCAGAAATCAATCAGCTAAAACAGCTAAGTAACTCAGCTGTGTGTCGAGGTGTATGAACAAAACAGACTTATTGGCCCTTAGTCAAGGGGAATTGAAGCTACCATACATTTCCTTGAATGTAACCTGATTCATTTTCCAGGCGTTGTATAACCCTGTAGGTTTAGCGTGCCCCTGTAAATATAATTACTCTATACACATCAGTACATTATGTAGATTTAATAAATATGACGCAGTGTAGTCAAATATTCTGACTTATTTAATTAAATTCGTCTCAAAATTCAATGGAAATAAATACCTGCTTGACTTTCTTTGGTTTTACTGTTTTTAACCAGAATAAAAATTTTTTTTCATTATGTACATTTTTCCCAGAACAGAAATCCATTAATATTTAATAAATAACAACCATCTTATCTTCTGCAAGTGCAAAATATTTATTGTGGAAATTTTTTGTGGGTAATAATAGGCAAAATAAGAATACATACTATGTATTGTTTATTATGTAAATTCTTTTTTAAGAAGTGAATTGTGCAATGGAATTACCTGGAGTATACCTGGAGAGGGTTCCGGGGGTCAACGCCCCCGTGGCTCGGTCTGGATCAGGGCCTGATCAACCAGGCTGTTACTGTTGGCCGCACGCAAACCGACGTACTAACCAAAGCCCGGTTGGTCAGGTACTGACTAGGTGCTTGTCCAGTGCCTGCTTGAAGATAGCCAGGGGTCTATTGGCAATCCCCCTTATGTATGCTGGGAGGCAGTTGAACAGTCTTGGTCCCCTGACACTTATTGTATTGTCTCCTATCGTGCTAGTGGCACCCCTGCTTTTCATTGGTGGGATGTTGCATCGTCTGCCGAGTCTTTTGCTTTCATTTTCGTGTGCAAGTTTGGTACTAATCCCTCTAGGATTTTCCAAGTGTATATGATCATGTATCTCTCCCCTACGTTCTAGGGAGTACAGGTTTAGGAACTTCAAGCGTTCCCAGTAATTGAGGTGTTTTATCGCAGTTATGTGTGCCGTGAAGGTTCTCTGTACATTTTCTAGGTCAGCAATTTCACCTGCTTTGAAAGGTGCTGTTAGTGTGCAGCAATATTCCAACCTAGATAGAACAAATGACCTGAAGAGTGTCATCATGGGCTTAACATCCCTAGTTTTCAAGGTTCTCATTATCCATCCTGTCATTTTTCTAGCAGATGTGATTGATACAGTTATGGTCTTTGAAAGTGAGATCTTCCGACATGATCACTCCCAGGTCTTTTACATTAGTTTTTCGCTCTATTGTGTGGTTGGAATTTGTTTTATACTCTGATGTAGTTTTAATTTCCTCAAGTTTTCCATATCAGAGTATAATTGAAATTTCTCATCATTGATTTTCATATTGTTCTCTGCAGCCCATTTAAAGATTTGGTTGATGTCTGCCTGGAGTCTTGCGGTGTCTTTAATGGAAGACACTGTCATGCAAATTCGGGTGTCATCTGCAAAAGAAGATACGGCGCTGTGGCTAATATCCCTCTCTATGTCAGATATGAGGATGAGAAACAAGATTGGATCATGTACTGTGCCTTGTGAAACAGAGCTTTTCACCGTGGCCACCTCAGACTACTCTGTTTACTACTACTCTTTGTGTTCTATTTGTTAGGAAATTATAGATCCATCTGTCAACTTTTCCTGTTATTCATCTATTACGCATTTTGTGTGCTATTACACCGTGATCACACTTGTCAAAGGCTTTTGCAAAGTCTGTGTATATTATGAGGCCTGGTCACAGACCGGGCCGCGGGGGCGTTGACCCCTGGAACTCGCTCCAGGTAAACTCCAGGTAATTACATTTGCATTTTGTTTGTCTTCTAGAGTATCCAGGACCTTGTCATAGTAGTCCAGTAGCTGGGACAGACAGGAGCGACTTGCTCTAAACCCATGCTGCCTTGGGTTGTGTAACTGATGGGTATCTAGATGGGTGGCAATCTTACTTCTTAGAAACCTTTCAAAGAGTTTTATGATATGGAATGTTAGCGCTGTCGGTCTGTAGTTCTTTGCTATTGCTTTACAGTGTGTTTATTTTTTCAAAACTATTGTTTCAAGAATCTTATCTCCCTGAGGATATAGCACCTCTTTATGAATATACAGTGGACCCTCGGTTAACGAAATTAATCCGGTCCAGGAGCTATTACTTAATCTGAATCTTTCGTTATCTGAAACCTTATTTCCCATAAGAAATAATGTAAATACAATTAATTCGTTCCACAAAAAAATAATCACTCAAAATAAAAAAAATATTTACTTACCTTTATTGAAGAGACTTGCAGGCATCTGGAAGATATAGATGATGACTGGAGCAGGGTGTTAGTGGTTGGAAGGGGAATCCCCCTCCAAAAGGACTTCAGGTAACAAGTCCCTCTCTGGGGTTACTTCCCTTCTTGGTCTTTTAATGCCACTAGGACCAGCTTGAGAGTCACTAGACCCCTGCCTGGTAAAGTAACTGTCCAGAGTCCTCTGTTTCTGGTGACTCTTCAACACTTTCCTGAAGTGCAACATGGCTCTGTCACTGAAGTGGTTGCACAGAAGGCTCATTTCAGCTTGCTCAGGGTGGTGTCTTTCAACAAATGTCTGCAACTCATTCCACTTTGTACACATCTCCTTAAGCACTGAAGAAGGCACCTCCTTATCTCTCTCTCTCTCCTCCTGTGCCGATAGTAGATGGAGTTTTCTTGTACATCCTGGCAAGATCACTCAGACGTACACCACTCTCATATTTTTCTATGATTTCCTTCTTCAGTTCGATGGTGTTCCTCACTCTCTTTACCACAGGGGTGCCACTAAGAAGCTTCTTTGGACCCATGGTGACTTATTTCACAGTGGCAATAACTAAACCACCAAAAAAGACACCAAATATATTGAGAATTTTTGAAAGAGTGCGCTAGGTAATGTTCTCTCAATGGTAAACAACGCTTCACTGGCGTCCTGCGCTTGCGCGGAGCAGGCGGACACGTCTAATACCTTTCGGTAACCGAGGAATTTTTTGCTAACCGATTACGAAAAAAGCTTTCGGTTTCCGAAGCTTTCGTTAACGGGACCTTTCGTTAACCGAGGGTCCACTGTATAATACATGTATAGTTAGCATATTCCAGCATAATAATAGCTTGTTCAACAAAATATGGCCTACAGAATGCTTGCCTTCGTTACACAGCCCTCAGAGTTGTCATTTTGCATCAGGAAAAGATTAGATAAAATACAAGTTTAATATACAATCTATGCATAAAGTTATGATGCCAGTTGCAGGACAAACTTTTGATCAGTGAAACTTATGCAGCAGATTGTTGAAGTTAGGACTCTCATCGTCAATTCCAAGTGGGGTCATTCAGCTTCAGGAGTAGGCTTATTTACCTTTGGATCAAATTCTGCCCTATGTTCAATAAACTCAGATGATGGTGTATGTGAGTGATGATAATGCTAGAAGAGGGCAACATTTTGTTCTCTGCTTTGTGGCTGCTCCACCTCTGGAAGCCTTGGACTGATTCACAGTATTTGACTGAAGATGCCTCTTGAGCATGTCTTAATTTCATTTTTCAGAAATAAAGATTTCCAGGTGTTTAAAGTGTGTCTTATTCATCATTATTTCATTTAATAAGAGAGTTAATATGGGGTATACCTGATGCCGTGTAGCAATAGAAAATGTGCATCATATTTTTTTAGAGGATTTCTAATGTTTAATGCAAATATTTTTCATCTTATCCTACCAAATACCGTAAATGATTTATACGTACATACAGTGGACCCCCGAGTAACGAGCAAGATTCATTCCAGAAGCCTGCTCAAGTGCCATTACCAAACGAATTTACTCCCTTAAGAAAGAATGTCAAGTAGGTTAGTAAATTTCAGACCCCCAAAAATACACTTACAATATTATGCTTACATAACTGTACGATTTCCGGGGTGCTCGTAACTCGGGGGTCCACTGTATATGCTTTACAAGACAATAAGGATAACAGGCATTACTAAGTGTAATTTTTTATTTGATTTGTACTGTAATGTTTTATCTTTGAAAGTGTCACAAAGATTTTCATGGTCATTTATGTCTGATGTGGCCCAAGCTTAGAATGGATGTGGCCCAAGCTTAGAATGCCTGTGACCCTTATTGATTCAAACTTTTGGTATTTCGCCATACTGAATATAAATTTATTGCAAGAGACTTGAGATGTCCACCTTATATAAATTGCATCATGTCTTGCTTAAAATAAGCCTACAAAAATTAAATTGGTAGCTAATCTACTGCATGCCCACTTCCTCACAGGGCTGTAGATTTAAATGGGCTGCAGAAAACAATATGAAGTTCAATGATGAGAAATTTCAATTACTCAGATACGGAAAACGTGAAGAAATTAAAATCTCATCGGAGTACAAAACTAATTCCAACCACACAATAGAGCGAAAAACTAATGTCAAAGACCTGGGAGTGTTCATGTCAGAGGATCTCACCTTCAAGGACCATAACAATGTAGCAATTGCATCTGCTCGAAAAATGACAGGATGGATAATGAGAACCTTCAAAACCAGGGATGCCAAGCCCATGTTGACACTTTACAGATCGCTTGTTCTATCTAGGCTGGAATATTGCTGCACACTAACTGCACCTTTCAAGGCGGGTGAAATTGCTGACCTTGAAAATGTGCAGAGAACCTTCACGGCACGCATAAGTGCGATAAACCACCTCAACTACTGGGAACGCTTGAAGTTCCTAAACCTGTACTCTCTAGAACGCAGGCGGGAGAGATACATTATTATATACACATGGAAAATTCTCGAGGGCTTAGTACCAAACTTGCACACAAAAATCACTCCCTACGAAAGCAAAAGACTCGGCAGGCGATGTAACATTCCCCCAATGAAGAGCAGGGGTGCCACTAGCACGTTGAGGGACAACACAATAAGTGTGAGGGGCCCAAGATTGTTCAACTGCCTCCCAGCATACATCAGGGGGATTACCAACAAGCCCCTGGCTGTCTTCAAGCAGGCACTGGACAGGCACCTCAAGTCGGTACCTGATCAGCCGGGCTGTGGTTCGTACGTTGGACTGCGTGCGGCCAGCAGTAACAGCCTGGTTGATCAGGTTCTGGTCCAACAAGAGGCCTGGTCACGGACCGGGCCGCGGGGGCGTTGACCCCTGGAATTCTCTCCAGGTAGACTCCAGGTAGATATACATTTTACAGGTTTTGGTAACTATAAATATTGTATGTGATGCTAATACTGAAATTCTGTATTCCAGAAATATATTTCAACAAAGTATTGTAATTCTGACATGCAGTACCCATGTATTGGGCACAATCATTACTTCTGCATTGTGCTACTTTCTAGAACTGAGTGTCCAACATGAAATGGTCCATTGATGGGTAAATGAGAGAAGTTGGTCTTTTGTACTTGATAATCTTTGGGAGTGAAGGAGACCCAGACTTCAGCAGTTCTGACTCTCATGCATGTATCATGAATTTTGCCCCGTGGCTCTGCAGCTTAGCTTATGAAATTTTTTTTTGCAATTTTGCCATAAAGATTAATTTTTTTTAATGGGTTTTGTTAGTTTGCAAAAAAAAAATAGTATACTGTATATGTATTTAGTACTGTATATAGTACAGTACCATGTTACTGTAATACATACTGTAATGAAGTAGCATATATCATCAATTTAACTGACCTTGATTTAACAGATTTTGGATATACAGTGGTCCCTCGACTAATGAAATTAATCCGTTCCAGGAGCTAGCTCTTAAGACGAATTGCTCGTAATTCGAAACCTTATTTCCCATAAGAAATAATGTAAATACAGTTAATCCGTTCCACCCAAAAATATTCACGAAAAAATATAATATAAATAACATTTACTTACCTTTATTGAAGAGAGTTGCAAGCATCTGGAAGATAGGGAGGACGACAGGGTGAGGGTGTTAGTGTTTGGAAGGGGAATCCCCCTCCAAAAGGACTTCAGGTAACAAGTCCTTATCTGGGGGAGGCACTTGAGTGGCAATTTCTTTTCCAGGCGGTAGTATTTCTTCACACTAGGGCCAAACACTCCAGTCAACCATTCCTTGAAAAAGTCCTTAGTGACCCATGCATTAGTGTTAGCCTTCCAATGCACACACAAATTATTCCTGTTAACATTGTGTTTCTTGAAGGCTCTGGGATTTTCTGTGTGATACACCAGTAAAAGCTTCACTTTAAAATCACCACTGGCGTTGGCACACACCATAAGAGTTAGCCTGTCTTTCATAGGCTTGTGTCCTGGCAGTGCCTTTTCCTCCTGAGTAATGAAGGTCTTGTTGGACATTTTCTTCCAAAACAGGCCTGTTTCATCACAATTGAACACTTGTTGGGGTTCGAATTCTTCAGCCTCTACGAACCCCTTAAATTCACTCTCAAATTTTTCAGCTGCACGTTTGTCTGAGCTTGCTGCCTCACCATGCCTCACAACACTGTATATGCCACTACGTTTCTTAAACCTCTCAAACCAGCCTTTGCTGGCTTTAAAATCACTCTCCTCACCACTGGTTCCATGCATTGTCTTGACAAGATCTGCGTGCAACTTCCTTGCCTTTTCACAAATTATCACCGTGGAAATACTATCACCTGCTAATTGTTTATTGTTTATCCACACCATCAACAACTTCTCAACCTCATCCACTGTTTTCGATCTCTTTTTCATTAACATATCAACCCCTTTTTCAATACACATATTAGCTTCCTTGATCTCATTTCTCTTTGCCAGGATAGTGGCGATAGTAGATGTGCTTTTCTTGTACATCCTGGCAAGCTCACTCACACGTACACCACTCTCATATTTTTCTACAATTTCTTTCTTCAGTTCGATGGTGGTCCTCACTCTCTTTACCACAGGGGTGCCACTAGGAAGCTTCTTTGGACCCATGGTGACTTATTTCACAGTGACAATCGCTAAACCACCAAAAAATACAACAAAAGTATTGTGAATGTTTGAAAGAGCACCCTGGGTAATGTTCTTTCAATGGTAAACAATGCTAGACTGGCGTCCTACGCAGGCGCGGGGCAGGTGGACAGGTCTGGTACGGCTCGCTACACGAGGGAATGCTCACTACATGAGGGAAATATTTAGCCAAAAAAAAGCGCTCGTTACATGATTTGCTCGTTATATGGAATACTCGTTAGGTGATTGACCACTGTACAGTGGACCCCCCAGTTTATGATAGTCTCCAAACTCGCCCTTTTATGTAAGTTTATTTTTGTAAGTGCTTTTGTAAGTGTATTTTTGGGGGTCTAAAAGGACTAATCTAATTTACATTATTCCTTATGGGAATATATTTGTTCGGTAATGGCACTTGAACAGCATTCTTGAACGAAAAAATGACGTAATCCGGGGGTCCACTGTACAGTGGAACCATGAGTTTCAGCCGTAATCTGTTTGAAGAGTTAGGCCTAAAGTCGAAGTATTATTTCCCATAAGAAATAATGTAAATCCAATTAATCCGTTCCTGCTGTCATACTTCAATATGACGCTATTATTAACTCTACGGCTTATTTATCTATCACAATTCATCTAATATGACATAAACAATATAAATAACATAAAAACCTGATATACACTCTAGAATGAATAAAATATGTAGTATATGTCATTACGTATGTGGTGGCGAGGAGGTCAGTGGTTCCTCCTTCAGACGTGTTAGTATAAAAGAAAATGAATTTGAAGGCAAACTACATTAGATCACTTCTTTCATAAGAAAACCATGATGTACAAATGAACTGGTGTACGTACACCATTTACATACCTTGCAAAGGATAGGTTGAACGGCTTATGCTGTCAGGAGTTTTTGTTTCGTCCTTTTTCTATCGCTTAATCACTTAATTGCTACACTCTTAATGCTACACTTTGTCACTGAGCTTAACTGCTTTAAACTCCACAACTTGCGCCTGTGCTGGCATGCAGGAACACATTAAAATCACTAAGAGTGTGTTATTAGTCTTGAAGATGCCATATTAATAATGATAATAATAACACAATAATAATCACTCTGAGGTTCATTAAATGTCGTATATAACATTATTTTAGACATTTTGCTTAATCCATCTATGATATTTTTTTAAAAATTATATAATAAACATGCTACCTAACATATAAACATATAAATTAACATAAATATGAGATGTTTTTCCAGTCGGTTTGATGGAGTGAACATAAACCATTCGTGTCCGGACTGCTAACAACTACAAAAACAACTGGTTTGTTTACAAAACTTGCGAACCTTCTACACTCTCATGTACTCATCTTGTTTACTCACCTCTCACTCTACATTAAGACTACAAATATTTTAAGGTAAGTAATGAATGTACTATATATATGCATTTTATCGCTCTAGGGCACTTTAAATGCCTAGTACTATATAATGTAATGTTCACTCGAGGAGAAACAAAGCCAGACTGACTCACGACGGCTGCGTTTGGTACACGGGCCGAAACACGGGGCACAGTGCGAAACTCGGGACAAAATTTAGCCGAAAAAAGGGGTCTAAACTCGAAGCTGCCGATACTCAGGGCAGCCGAAAATTGGGGTTCCACTGTACACAGTAAAAATCTGCTGCGCCAATAATCAGAAATAACAGACAAAGCCCATTGGTTACAGAATTATCAGTTATTGTTACAATCACAACAAAGCAATCTCATCTCTATCCACCATAATTGCAGTAATTGGCCATGCATGCACACTATTTGTTTATTAAATTGAGGTTTGCTGTATATTTTTTATATACCAAATAACTGGTACCCATTTTGTTTATATCCTCTCACCATAAAAAACTACAGTTAATTATTGATACTGTACTACCAATAAATCATTTAAGACAAAATGTGTATCCACTCTTTCTGTGACCTGGAAAACCTGTTATGACCCTTACAGGTGTAGGGGTCCTTACAGCACTTGGAGAATGGGAGGCAATCAGATTTGATCTAAGGAAAAATAGGTTAGCTTCCATTCTTTTAATGAAGAGCTGTCTGGCAGCAGCATGGTTGAAGGTACAAATCCGAGAAACAATACAAATGAAAAAATGTTTTCTTCCATTTACAGGTGTTATAAACATGGGAAAAAACAAACGCTCTAAAGGATACTACATACAATCGGCAAAAAGACAGAAGAAACATGAAAACTTCCTTGGTCCTGACATGGCAGGATTCATGTGTACGTGCAATGAACATGAGCGGGATTGTGTAAGAGAAGCATATAATGTCCTAAATGAGTTTGCTGATCAAATATATGGAAAAGAAGACTTTACTCGTAAGGATCAAGTGTTATTATGTTTACCATTAAGTATATACAGTGGTACCTCGACTTACGATATTTTTTCATTCCAGAATGCTGTTCAAGTGCCATTACCAAACGAATTTATCTCCTTAAGAAATAATGTAAAATAGACTAGTCTGTTTAGACCCCTAAAAGTACACTTACAAAAGCATTTAAAAAAATAAACTTACATAAAAGGGTGTGTTTGGGGACCATCGTAAGTCGAGGTACCACTGTAACAAATATTAAGTTCCTGAATTATTGAATTTATAATAAAGTAACAGTATTAGGATTTTTGGTGCACATCAATAGCCTATTTGGAAAAAAAAAATATATTTGAAAATAAGTAATGTTAATGTTGCAGTTTTATAACTGTAGTGTAAAGCACCTCTCTGGCAAGACAGTGATGGAGTGAATGATGATGAAAGTTTTTCTTTTTCGGGCCACCCTGCCTTGGTGGGAATCAGCCAATGTGTTAATAAAAAAATAATTATGTACATATTTCTAAACAATGCATAATTACATTTATTATGTGTGCTAGCCCAAAACATGCACATAATTTTGAGCAGAAGTAAAGCTAAACTAGGGTTTTGTGATACTGTATATTAACTTTATTAATAAAGTAGTACATACTGTAATAATATTGGTTATAATTTTGTAGTACGTATATGAAACAGAATTAAAATTCAAACTACTGTAATACTGCTATTCTGCTCTCCGTCTTACTCTTAATTCTTTCAATAATAACTCTACCATACACTTTACCAGGTATACTCAACAGACTTATTCCCTTATAATTTTTACACTCTCTTTTGTCCCCTTTGCCTTTATACAAAGGAACTATGCATGCTCTCTGCCAGTCCCTAGGTACCATACCCTCTTCTATACATTTATTAAATAAAAACACTAACCACTCCAAAACTATATCCCCACCTGCTTTTAACATTTCTATCTTTATCCCATCAATCCCAGCTGCTTTACCCCCTTTCATTCTACCCACTGCCCCACACACTTCCCCCACACAACTGGTTCTTCCTCACTCGTATAAGATGTTATTCCTCCTTGCCCTATACACAAAATCACAGCTTCCCTGTCTTCATCAACATTTAAGAATTCCTCAAAACATTCCCTCCATCTTCCCTATACATACCTCTAACTCTCCATTTAATAACTCTCCTCTTCTACTTTTAACTAACAAATTCATTCTTTCCCTAGACTTTCTCAACTTATTAATCTCACTCCAAAACTTTTTCTTATTTTCAACAAAATTTGTTGATAACATCTCACCCACCCTCTCATTTGCTCTTTTTTTACATTGCTTCATCACTCTCTTAACCTTTCTCTTTCTCTCCATATACTCCTCCCTCCTTGCATCACTTCTACTTTGTAAAAACCTCTCGTATACTAACTTTTTCTCTTACTACTCTCTTTACATTATCATTCCACCAATCGCTCTTCTTCCGTCCTGCACCCACTTTCCTATAACCACAAACTTCTGCTGAACACTCTAACACTGTACAGTGGACCCCCGAGTTTCGTAAACCCCAGAAATCGTACATTTATGTAAGTATAATATTCTAAGTGCTTGTGGAAAAGTATTTTTTGGGGTCTCAAATAGACTAACCTACGTGACATTTTTCCTTAAAGGAGTAAATTCGTTCTGTAATGGCACTTGAGCAGACTTCAGGAGTGAAGTTTTTACGAAACTCGGGGGTCCACTGTATTCTTAAACTTACCCCATACATCTACCCCCATTGCCTATACTCTCACTAGCCCATCTGTCCTCCAACAGTTGTTTATATCTTACCCTAACTGCCTCCTCCTTTAGTTTATAAATCTTCACTTCTCTCTTGCTTGCTGTTTCCATTCTCCTTTTACGTATTTGTTATACTGTTTTATAAATCTTCTTTCAACAAACCGGCCATATCCCACCAAAGCAAGGTGGCTCAAAAAGAAAAACAAAAGTTTCTCTTTTAACTTTAGTAATGTATACAAGGGAAGGGGTTATTAGCCTCTTGCTCCCGGCATTTTAGTTGCCTCTTACAACATGCATGGCTTATGGAGGAAGAATTCTGTTCCAATTTCCCATGGAGATAAGAGGAAATAAACAAGAACAAGAGCTAGTAAAAAAATAGAAGAAAACCCAGAGGGGTGTGTATATATATGGTTGTACATGCATGTGTAGTATGACCTAAGTGTAAGTAGAAGTAGCAAGACGTACCTGAAATCTTGCTTGTTTATGAGACAAAAAAAAAAAAAAAAGACACCAGCAATCCTACAGGCTTCCGTTTTACACTTACGTACTTGGCAGGGCGGTAGTACCTACCTGGGTGGTTGCTGTCTACCAGCCTACTACCTAGGTGTTATATAAATATATCTGTAGTATATTATAGTTGTGATTTTTAACAGAAATGTTAGGATATTAATAATAAATAGGGATAGGCTGTTTTAGATGATACTGAAATATTTTTATATTTTTTTTACATGGTTTTGAATGCTTTCAGCTGCCTTGATGTGGAGAGGTGGGAGTTGATTAAGTGAGATAAGGAATTAGCTGTTGTCACGTAAGGGATCATGAGTTGCTCTAATAACTGGTTTCATTTGAAGGGAGTGCAAGTAATTATTACATTTCCATTATTTTTTTGTTACGTGTTTGCTGGACTTGAGCCCTGGAGGTGGGAAGTACAGTGCCTACACTCTAAAGGAGGGCTGGAGGATCATCTGAACTGTCGTATCCGCACGCCTCTGGCAAGACAGTAATAGTGAATGATGGTGAAAGTGTTTCTTTTTTGGGTTACCTTTTGTCTGTGGGAGATGACCAGTGTGTTAAAATAATAAATCAATTTTTTATTTTTTTTATAATTTTCCAAAATTTTGCATTTTGTAGGCTGGTTATCAGAGATGCTTGCCCTTTTATGTAGGCACTTTTAGATGGGCTGTTCAACTGTTACACCTGACAAATCTTAAATGGTTAAAAGTACACCCACTGTATCTGTTTGTGTGTTTCTGGGAAATATGTTCCAATACTTGTCATTAATAAATGAGATACTATACCAGCTTCTTTTATTCTGTTACAGATAAAAAGCAGGAAGAAGATGGCACTTTGAAAAAAATAGAAGATAGTGAGGTAGACTCCACTACAGATCAGAAAATTAATGATACCCAAGAGAAATTGGCAAATGAAATTAGGAAAGAAACTGGAAAACATGAAAATGATCTGAAAACTCAGGGTCCCTCTGATAATAATACTAGTGACAGCGATAATGATGCACTGGATGTAGAGGCTGCTGTTAAGGTATGTAGTATGTAGGAATTTAATTAAATAAAAGTCTCATTGTATTGTACTTCATCAGCTGCAAATATTCTTGTTACGAGAAATCAAGTATGTAACTACATAATAGTAATTTGCTTGAATTGGTAGGTAAAGTGTGCTGAACTATCCTTGAATTTGAGAAAGTTTACTAGGCTTTTTATGTTGGCCTATGTTCTAATAAAAAAAATTTAGTTGTAGAGTTCCTTAGCTTCAGTTAGATTGGTAAACATTAAAGGGTATCTTTTTCTGGTTTCTTTGGAGATTATGCCTAGCTAGTATGTTAGTTTTAGCCAGCCAAGAGATGTTTAGTCTTTTTATGATTTGTTTGTTGTTTAGAGGAAAGAGTGCAGTTGTGAATTTTTTTATGAAGATGTTCACACATTTGTTAATATGTTGTGTGGTGATTAGACCTGTTTTTTCAGTTAGTGTATTATATTGAGTGGTTTACAATTGTTTATTGGTTATTGATTTTGGAGTCTTAAAGTTTGTTGGAGTGGTTACTTGTCCTGTCAGAGATTGTCTGTTTTTCATGTAGCTAATATGTTGTTCTATTCTTAGCTTAAATGAAAGGAAAAAAAAAGCAGATATCTAAGGTGATTCTGGTGGATTTGGTAATTAAAGACTTTAATAAACAGGAGTAAATTTTGTTTAGGAAGCTTGCAACTTGGTTGTCTGATTGACAGGTTTATAGTACAGAATTTGCAATCTCTAAACAAAATATATTTTGTTGTAGCTTATTGTTTATGATTACTGTAGATCTATATGGCTCTCAGTTAAGTTCACCATGTAGGTATGTCAAATTATTTGTTACTCCACTTGTTATTGAAGTAGAATTGTTGGTTGTAAATTTTGCAAAAAATGCATTCATCAAATGCATCACTAGTGTTTACAGGGTTTTTGCATTGCACTTCAGTTGCACAATGCATTGTACATGTCGGCCATCACTAATCCGGTTCCATCAGTAATCTGACACTAATTTCGGCTAGCATAATTTCAAATTTCATCATTATACTGACTCAGAAATTGTGCAGAAGGTTGTAAATCCACAGCAGCAAGCCAGTGGAGGAGAAAGCAGTGATGAAAATGAAGATGATGTAGCAGAAAGAGTCTCTATTGATAGGTTAATTAAGTGTATTCTAACCTAACCACTCTGTAATCCGGCAAACTCACTAAAAACACTACAGACAACCAGAAAAAGGGGGGTTCTGCATCAGCCCGCTAGATGGAAGCAAGGGCTGAACTCTCGAATGATCCCCGGCTGACTGAACAACCTTAACCCCCAATTATAACTAATCCAGCATACTACAGGTCCCAGTGATGCCAGATTAGGGAGGGCCGACATGTAGTACAACCATCATTTATATTTGGGTCTACAGGTGTACATAGCTGTGTGCCACTGTATGTCATATATACATTTGTTATATCAATGTTTTAACAGGTCTTTAAATATTATGAGTAAGTAGTGAATCTAATAGAGCATTGACTAGTTTAACTAAATTTATACAGGTTATTTCATACTTTTAGTTTTTGTGATAGGTTTGCAATTATTTTCTGTATTGAATGCAACAAGGGCTTATTTTCTCAGTACTATTTTTTTTTTTTTAATACTCTGGTCATCTCTCACCAAGGTAGGGTGACCTGACAAAGAAGAAACTCTTTCACCATCACTCACTCTTATCACTCTTGCCAGAAACGTGCCAATATTATTGCTCAGACGCTCTTCCAAACTGCAATATTCCCACCCTTCCTTCAGAGTGCGGGCACTGTACTTCCCACCTCCAGGACTTTAGTCCGGCTAACCGGTTTCCCTGAATCCTTTCATAAATGTTACCTTGCTCATACTCCAACAGCACATTGTCATAAAAGCCACCTGCCTCCACTCCTGTTAACACACTCACAAATGCTTTTTGATATCGAAGCCCATCACACACAAAACCTCCTTTGCTTATAGGATTATATCAGTCTACATTGGATACTCATATGTATCATATTTTATTTGTTTTTAGTCCTGTGGTTGCATTGTACATATGTCTTTTTATTGAGTACAGTGGTACCTCGAGTTACGATGGTCCCCAAAATCGCCCTTTTATGTAAGTTTATTTTTTTAAATGCTTTTGTAAGTATATTTTTGGGGGTGTAAAAGGACTAGTCTATTTTACATTATTCCTTATGGGGATAAATTCGTTTGGTAATGGCACTTGAACAGCATTCTCGAACGAAAAAATATCGTAACTCGAGGTACCACTGTATTATTAAATTTAAGCAGGGCTAGTTGTGTGAACTCTGACTTGTCTATTCTGTATACAGTGGACCCCTGAGTTACGAGCACCTCGGAAATCGTACAATTATGTAAGTATAATATATAATATTGTAAGTGTTTTTGTAAGTGTATTTTGGGGGGTCTGAAATGGACTAACCTACTTGACATTATTCCTTAAGGGAGAAAATTCGTTCGGTAATGGCACTTGAGCAGGCTTCTGGAATGAATTATGCTCGTTACTCGGGGGTCTACTGTACTTCTTTGATAATATATAGTGCTGTTTAAGATAGATTTGGTTTCCCCAAGTTACCAAAATCACTATATCATCACAGTTTTTGGTTGTGTCCATATATAGAAAATCTTGGCTGTTTTCCGTGGTGAATCAGGTAGTTGTTGATCCATGACTCTGTCCCTGGTGGCTGTATAACATATAAAAATTATACTTAATTACAAATTTTATGTATGGTATGTGTAGTTCAGTATTACTAGTCGGATTTGAAAATTAAATTTTGACAAAATAAATCTTGCTTTGCATTTTAGACGAGATTACAGGACATCAGCTTGGAAACTTTAGTTTTCTGTGTTGCTTGGGAAAAAATGTACTGAATGCTATTTAGTTTTTGTAATAAAAGTGTTTGTATGAGATTTCCATTTTTGAAGTGAAGTTGGGTGTTAAGTATCACTATAATTACTGAAAATGGTTGGTAGTGTGATAGCCCATGTGAGTGCAGTAGAGAACTTGTAGAGAACATCTGAACCAAGGTTAAAACAAAGTGAGTTACCACAGTTGCTTTTATGTTGTTACTTTTGTTTTTCTTTTTGGGCCACCCTGCCTTGGTGGGATATGGCTGGTTTGTTGAAAGAAGAAGTTGAATGAAAAGAGGAAGGCAGGATGGTAATATACTCTTAAGGTTGTATCTTTGAGTGAGATGTTTAGAATAAATATGATCTAGTAAGATTTAATATTTTTTGATTTGAAATAGGCACTTGGTGAAATATTAGCCTGTATGGAGACAGTTTGTCCAGTAATTGTGATTTGAATTTAAATATTTGGAAGTGACAATAATGTGAGAGCAAAAGTTGAAGGCATTTGGCTGAATAAATGTGTAACTGATTGCATTTTCATAGTTTAGGAAAGTATAAATGTGTTATGTGAAGAACACACAAAAGTCTGCAGAAATATTGGTTCATTTATTATTTAAGCTTATGAAAGTAGCTCTCCTAAGTATGTACTGTACTTATAGATAAATTAAATGCCTATTTTTTAATTTTTTGTCTTTGCAGGCAGATGTATTGGAGCTTCAAAAGAAGAATAAAGATCATAAACACCCAAGAAGATTCCAGCAAGTAAATTGTGGAGCAAAAAACTGTGTGTTTATCCGTACAACATTAGAGGATCCTTTGCCTCTGTCTGTTGCTATAATGGATGACATCATTGAAAATAAAAAACGAAGAACGAAAAGACTGCTACGTATGATTCCTGTTCAAAAAACATGTAAAGCCTTTCATGAGGACATCGAGAAAGCAGTGGAGAAATTGGCGCAATCCTACTTTGAAAAAGAAAGTAAAACTTTCTATGTGGTCATCAAAATTAGAAATAACAATTCTGTAACACGTGAGCAATTAACTACTTCCTTAATAAAAATTATTGAAAATGCAAACTCTAAAAATACACCAGACCTAAAGTATCCAGAAGTTGTTCTTAATGTTGATGTGATCAAAAAAGTCTGTTGCCTCAGCTTTTTACCTAAATATTTCACAAAATATGCTAAATATAACTTAGGGATACTAGCAGATAAGACTAAAGAGAGTGCTACAAAAGATGATGAAATATGTAAGGGAAATTTGGAAGAAAAGAAAGCTAATAATTCAGAAGTGCAAAAGCAGGAGCTTCAGAGTACACTGACTGAATCAAAGAATGTGAATGATACAAATGCTGATGCCATGTAAATCATTTAATTTGTTTATTTTACTCATCACTGCCATATCATTATGTATTTGAAAACATTTAAACTATTAGTAAATTTTTTGTGAAGGCATTTTTAAAAAAACTGCAGTATGTACACCTGTGAGTTCTAAGGCAGGTACAGCAGAGAGAGAAACCAAGATTTTTCAAATAGGCACCTACACAGTCCAAAAACAGTTCAAAGTTTCATGTAAGATAGATCAGTGTTGAAGGTTTGAATCCAAATGAATAAGACATTCACAAATTATTGCCTGAAAACTAATGTTTCAGTTTTCACAATTTATTCAATACACAGCAAAAAATCAATCTAAAAAATTTCTCTGATTAAGATGCACTAGTATTTAGGACTTGAAGTCGATGAAACGAGGCATTCTACAGTTACTACATGGAAATCAGGTTGTTGAATAATACATAGACAAATTCAAATTTATGCAGTTCAAAATGAATACAGTGGTCCCTCGGTTTTCGTGCATCTCCAAACTCGAACATTTATGTAAGTATATTTTCGTAAGTGCTGTTGCAAGTATATTTTTGGGGGTCTGAAATAGACTAACCTATGTGACATTATTTCTTAAGGAAGTAAATTCGTTTGGTAATGGCACTTGAGCAGCATTCTGGAACGAATTTTCGGTGAAAACCAAGGGACCACTGTACCACCCTTTCTTCTAAGAAAACCTACCAGCGCTGAAAGTTTAAAGCCAATTAGGACAGGTGTTTTTCTAGTTACTGGTGCTTATCCAACTATTCCAAGTTTTTGACTAAATAGTGTCATACTTGCATCTTTGTAGACTAAACTTACTGGGTACTGTCCTCTTCATAAGATGCATCATCCATTAAAAACTGAAGCTGCTCAAAAGAGATATACTTTATATTTAATGTGATAAAACAGAAAACAAATTCTCACGTTTGTACACAAAACTGGCTTTTGAAAGTCATCAGACACATTCAGAATATTTTGGAATGGGTTATATAATGTTGATCATAAGGCACCTGCACATGGCAATAGTTACATGAACCTTGCCCTAGTTAAAGTACATTTAAAGTTGAGTGGGTGGGGCCTTCTCACATTAATAAACAAAATATACAAATGAAATGAAAAACTATTTCTGGCAACTTCTTAGAGGACACCTAATGATCTGCTAATTATTTGTGCCTGTGGAGAGTTTTGTTATTTACCATTAATGTTTAAAAATCTAAAACATAGGATATTTATTAGTGTATTTTGGGACTGTTTTCTATAGTGCTACTCAGCATGGAAGTTACAGTTATATTAAATGTTGGGTATCACACTGTTTATCTCTAACCTTCTTTTAAATAATACTTTTTCATCTTTACTGGGCAGGTGTGCTCCTCCACCTATTGAAAAGATAAAAAAAAGAATGATAGTATGCTTGTGTATATGAGAAGAAATAGAAAATAGAAACAAAGGCTTGTATCTTAAGTTGGTGAGACAAATCATAATGCAAGTCAGTAACCAGTATATTGTGTAACACAGTTCTATACAGTATGTATAATGTTTTTTAAGGTGTTTGGTAAGTGCCTTTATGCCAGCAAAGGACTCTTGATTAAAGGAATTTGAGGGACCTTTCCTTGTAAATCAGACATGATTGCCTCTCATTCCTCAAGCACTGTATGACCTCTATTGGTTTACCACTTCTCATGAAAATAGTAATTATTATTATTATTATAATAATTTGCATATTATTATAAATGAAAATAGTAAAATGTATACATTACATCAAACTGACAACACATAATTTGTCCCCAAAATCAGATTTTTAAGGAGTTTGGAAGGAAATATTTTTCAGTTTCCCAAAACTAATTTGTTTTTTAACATGGAACAGTCAGTCTTTTCACCTTTGTGTAAATAGGCAGGAAGTGCACAGAATCACCAGCAAGGCATACACATTCAAGGATCATTATCTGTAAAAATGTGCTAAGATCACCAGCCTAATAATAAGTGTTTTGAATTACCAGCTATACACAAGTGTAATGCTGTATGGGCCATACTGGTTTAGTGTTATTGGCTGTTTTGAGTAGCATCTACACTGTCGTATTTGATTATGTGTGAATGATGGTGAAAGCGTTTGTTTTGGGTAACCCTGCCTCGATGGGAGACTGCTGATGTGTTAAAAAAAAGTGATAGTAATACAGTAATGTACAAATGCAAGTAGTATACTGTATCATCAATTTCATCGTGGCAGTTGAAGTTCCTAGATGCTAGTGAAGGGCTTTTGATACAAGAATTTGAAGTTCTCCTTCCCTTCTTGGGTCAAACTTTATTATCTTCTATTACCCAGGCTCTATGTGATCTATATGGGTTCAGTGCTTTCACATAATCTGACTATATTTTACACCTTTAAGGGAGGAATTCTTGATATTGAAAAATTTCAGGTATCCTTCACTTTCCTTGGATCAAACATGATTACCTTCTTTTCTGTTATAGAACTATTGGTTTAGAGCTCCCTGACTAGTGTGTGTGTGGTGGAGGTTAGTGTATCCCGTATTATGAAAGCACAAGGAATAAGAGACAATTACCTCCTATTTTTCAGTACAGTATATATTTGACTAGCCCCTCGATGGAGGTAATTGAGGCTGGTGAGGGACTCTTGGTCCAAGGAACTGAACTTGCTTTGGAAACAATTAGCTGTTAAGTTTAACATCTTTATTATACACCCCATACCCATCCTGTGGGCAGTACACTTTGGAAACAATGAGTAGAGTTTGTTGGTCACAGAATTTCATTGTCTTGACATCATGGGAAAACATTCTCTTCTGTCCACCACAAATGCCGATATCTGCCACCTTCTCACCTCCTTACTGTACATTTCATCAGCATTTGTGAGGGGCCTGGACATCCAGTAGGAGTGTGGGAAGATGTCAGGAGTGAGTAAAGACAAACGGTATTTGGAATGTAACATGCTATTGGAGTGTGAGCAAGGTAACATTTTGTAAAGAGATTCGGGGAAACCAGTTAGTTGGATTCGAGTCTTGGAGGTGGGGCATACAGTGCCTGCACTCTGAAGGAAGGGTGGGTATATGCGCAGTTGGGAGGGGCATCTTAATTGTAGTGTCAGTGTGCCTCTGGCAAGAGAGTGATGGTAAAAGTATTTTTTTAGTCACCCTACCTGGGTGGGAGACGGTCAGTGTGTTAAAAAATAATGCAGAAAATATTTTAATTTTGCTAACTCCTTCCCGATTGACAACTGCTGGAGTTTAGCGCTCTATTTGATTATACATAATAATAATATGGGTTTCTAATGTTTAAAGCCTATTGACTACATGAGGGGTTTTAAGGCTATACGTCACCAGTACACCAATCAAGGATACTTCAATCCCTAAAACATGGATTAAAGTAAATCAAATTTTGCATATACACAGAGATACACTCCTTGTTATATAAACTCTTTGGGGGGCACTAGTGCACTCATTCTAGGTTATTAACTTTTCGGGTTAATCTGAATGAAGTCGTCATTGTCTTTATCTCTCAAACTCATCATTTTGTTTGAAAAAAAAAAGATGTATAGATTTGTTCAGGTAAATTTTTTCTACAAATTATTTTATACACAATATGCAGGATTTTATTGTGATTGCGGTATACACTTGAGGCTGGTGAAGGGATCTTGATCCAAGAAATTTGAGTTACCGTACCCCTTTCATGGATCCAAACCTGATTGCCTCTTATTTCCCAGACACTGGGCATCCCTTCAAAAAAGAGTGACTTATGCAGAGCATTCGGGCAAATTAGGTCAATTTTGTCCCCAGGTTGCGACCCACACAAGTCGAGTAACACCCAGGTATGCCTATTTTACTGCTAAATGAACAGGGGCAGAGGTGCTTAAAGAAAAAATATCCTAATGTTTCCACCCATACCGGATATCAAATCAAGGACCTCGGTGTGAGCTGAGTGTACTAGCAGTCGAGCTACGGAACACCTGTAAGAGTGGAAAGAAACTGTGTTTGAGGTGATGTAGTGAAGGTGCCTTGATGTTGAGGGGGTTTCAATCCCAAAAATGAAGACTAGTCCTCCACTTCGGATCGACCCTGATTGCTTCTCATTTCCCATGCCTTATATGACACCTATGTGTTTAGCACTTCATGATTTTAATGAATGTTCGAGTAATCTGTAGGGAAATGAAACTAGTAAAGGTAAAACCCATAACTAGTATTTGCTCTTTCAGAAATTTCATTTTAAAACCAGTATATTACTTTATTTTGTTTTATACAAAGCTACTTTTATATCCTAAAGCCAATATAACTAGACTACTTTTTATCATCTCTCTTTAGACAGCAAACTAGTGCTAAGGCGTCTTCATTACAAAGCAATTATCTGGCTTTAATTTAGTTTTGCAGTGTGTGAAGAAATTTAAATATCACAGCATTATTCTCATTCTTTAATTACCAAACCCCTTCTCAGAAATATATTTTTTAAATCCAATAGATATCATTTTTTTTACATACATTTCCACAACCTATTGTTATATGGCTTAGTACATTTTTAATGTACTTTTCCATTTTCACACCATGCTGGTCGATCACCATGCCCAGCCCTTCTAGGGCAGGGTAGGTGCCAAGGCTGGAGCTTGCTACCATCTGTGGCTTGCAAGCCTGCCCTTCCCGTCAGCCTCCTTGGGGCGGGGAAGGTGGCAGACCAGATGGGCCTAGCAACTATCTACCTACTTGCCTCGTGCTTGTGGGCGAATTTGGCTAGGCCTGGGACCAGTTGGTCCCACCGCTGAGGGGTACCCCCTCCCATGGGAGACTTAGGTCTCTGCTACTCCCACGCCAGGGAGCCGGAGCTGGGTCGCCATCTGGTAAAGACCCGGGCCGGAAGAATTCCCGGTGAATCAACACCTCCACACCATGCCCAGCCCTTCTAGGGCAGGGTAGGTGCCACAGCTAGAGCTTGCTACCATCTACAGCTCGCAAGACTGCCCTTCCCGTCAGCCTCCCTGGGGCGGGGAAGATGGCAGACCAGAGAGGCCTAGCTTCTCCCTAAGAGCCCCTTGTGGGTGGGGAATGTGGCTAGGCCGGGGATCAGTTTGTCCCAACGACGAGGGGGTACTTGTACCTCCTCCCATGGGAGACAGGTTTCTGATACTTCCACGACAGGGAGCCGGAGCCGGGTCGCCATCTGCTAAAGACCCGGGCCGGGAGAATTCCTGGCGAATCAACACCTCCACACTGGTCAAGGCCTTTACTAAAAGTTTCTTCACTATTTTCTCCTTGATAACCATTTGTCATCTTGGGTATATTACTCGCCAGCACCAACAGCCTAATTGATCATGGGCCCGTACTCAGGAGGCCTGTTTACTAGCCGTAAGAATAATGTCAAGATTTCATTTAGATATTGATTCAGTTGTATTAATTTAACTAATACTATGTAGGAGATTAGGCACACACTTTATTACTTGATCTGATCTCTGGTGACATTGTTGGTGTACTACATAGGTGGATATTTAGTGCATATTCCGTGCATATTTGTTGGCTACCAGTGGTTTGCTCTTGTAATGGATACCTTGGCGAATATTTTTACTGTTCCTTAGTGGCAGGTGTTCAAGTATGGGTGAACCAGTGAAACACAATTCTGGTATACTTGATTTTCATTTAATTATTATTTAATATTAGGTTTGCTAAAGCTACTCTTATACTCACATATAAAAGTAATTTAAATATCTTTAGTAAAGTTCTATTGACAAGAATGCTGAAGCTCTCTAATATTTGATCTTCCTGACCGCTCATTATACCTGTGGAAAATCTTGATAATTTTCCTGTGATTTGTGTGTGGTAAATTATAGGAACAATAATATGTATGTAATAGTGTAGGTGTGTATCTTCAATGCCACTTTTGAAAGGTGTTAAATCATATGAGAACCTATATTCTCTACACTCCTTATTTATTGTAATCTGTTAATTAAGTAAAATGTAATCAGTGTAATTAAAAAAAAATAATATTCTGATTAGGAAAATGTAGTACACACTTGGAAATATCACTGAATATAATTAATTATATATGTATAATATAATCGTTTAGAGAGAGGGCATCGAATATGGCGTAACGTGATGTGCTGGGGAGGAGTTTGTGAATATAATCGTGTGTCATCGTAGCCGATAGAAATAATGTTGTACTACAGAATAAGTGAAGATAGAATACATGTAGAGGTGTCCAGATATACAAATTATCTTCAAAACAAGGCTGATAATGAAGATAATACTGGACGCTGTGATTGTACATTATGTTGACCACCGTGTGCACTGAAATAATTTGTTAGCTTCCTTATATTTGGTATAACACCACAAAACAGGTAAGGTGGCTAGTATTGGCCAATATTTAGTATGACTTCTTGTTAGGAGGCGTTAGGATATACAACCCATAGAAAAGTTACATTTATGTAAGTGAATGATTACTTTAGATGTGTTAGTCCATAGTTATGTGAGTGAAATCTTAAGACTACTTGCAAAATTCACCCACAATTTCTCACAATACCTTTACTCTTTCACTATTAAATAAAAAGTTTATTAGCGTTTGCCTAGTCTCCTGGATATACGCAGTGATTATTAAATTGATACAAATGACTATATTAATCCCTGTCATTATTATTACGGTTGGTGAGTAGGCCGCCTGAGTGACACCTGATCAGGCAGGCTGTTGGTACTAGAAAATTATTATGTAAGTGCTAAACCCGTATAGGTCAGTCAACACAAGGAAGAGTAGAGACTATCCTCTATGCAAGAGGGAACTGAACTTAGCCGCCTAGCCATGACGGACTTTACAAGATCACAAAAATTGTGACCAAATTTTTGTTATATCAGTAACTGCCTTGATGTTGGTGAGCTTGTGATTCAAGGAATTGGAACTGCATTCTCTAAGCATTCCACTTTCTCTGCGAGTCTGTGACTTAAATTGGAAATTCATATCCTTGCATCTGACCTCAGGTGCTGCATTAACCCTACGGGTTTAGCTTTTCTCCATGAACATAAATCAACTGCTGCTGTTATTCTTGATACCCCTTCTGCTTGACCTATGCTGGTTTACTCGAAATGCTGTGCATAGTATGAACTTTGCTGATAAAATAAAAATATAAGAATTGTTACAAACCCATACCATTTATCGCAAATAATTTTTGTTATTTTAATCTAATTGACTTTATTAGATACATAGAGAAGCTCTAAACTATTAAAGGACATATAGCGCATGGGGACTGGGAAATAATCAGATTTCATCCAGGGAGAAGTTAGCTCAAATTCCTTTAGTCAAGAGCCTTTCACCAACATCAAGGGTAACCCCCCCCCAAACACACAACCTTAGGAGTTGAATTTGCAGAATTTTACCCAGCGTGATAACTTCTAGTAAATGGTATGACCAGTGAACAATAATTTGTAGATACATAACATCCTTTCTCATATTATCACTTCTTTTCACGTAAGAAATTTAATTCGTTAATGCTAACACTAAATAAGCATGTTAAACATCTTATGTTTATATTTAAATAAATTCGAGCTAAATTCTTAAATACTTTGACATTTGTCAAGAATGAGAGGAATGTAGAAGTCATTATTAAATTTAGCTTCCCGCTTAACGATAAGTACGATCATTGTAAACATGTTATATTTACTAAAGTGGAAAAATAAAAGTACTGCAAAGGATGACTGATATAATACTTCCCTGGGGGGAGGGAGGGAGGGAGACAGGCAGGAAGGGGACGATACAACTGTGGAGGCGGAGGAAGGGTAAAGGAGTAAAAGGTTCTAGATAAAGTACGCAGCTGGAATTCAATATAAATATAGTAAATTTCAAGGCATTGCTTACAGCTCCTTCCCGCGACACTATTAACAATACACCACACACCTTTTATAACAATCGAAAGAGAAGACTAATATTTATACTGCCATCATAGAAATTCGCGATTCGCCCAGCTGTTTTTACGATGAAATAAACGAGCACAACCAAAAATATGATAAAAAGCGTATGTTTTAGCGCGGCACTGAGACGTTTTAAATGTTTACTGAAGCACGAATATCTGTGAAGGTGAGGGAAGGGGTGTGGAACGTGGGTTGAAGTTCAGCACGCGAGGAGTAGCCCTTGGCCATTGTCACGGAGAGGGTCACCAGTGTGGCACTCACTACTCTTGCCCCTCCACAAGTACTCCTCGTGTTTCGTAGTGCCTCTTAGTGCTTGAAGTGGGGGAGAAACGAAAGTGATGTATACAGCAACTGAAACAGCCTGGTATCACGAGACTACGGAAATGTGAATACTTTTTCACGTACTTTACACAAGCACACCTTTTATATATATATATATATATATATATATATATATATATATATATATATATATATATATATATACATTATATATATATATATAATATATATAATATTTTTTTTATCACTGGCCGTGATATATGTATACTATTGTGTCTGACGGTTGAAGCGAATCGTAATATTTTATATAGGCTGTGTATGAATTTGGAAATTAATGGTGTGACACTTAAGAGTTAGCAAAGTGAAGGAAGAGTGAAGGCTGTAGTGGCACATGTGCGGGACTCGCACATTCCAGCCACAGGTGCTCGTACAGTACACGTGAATAATGCAAGTTACTCCCTGACGTCACGCCCACAATGTTTCGTTCAGAAACAAGTGAAAGGCACACGGGAAGCTTGTACACAAAAAATGACCACGATTCGAGATGAGTGTTTTGAAAATAACATCAGAGAATGGACATAAATATATAAAAAGTTAATTTACATTGACAACTTAATTTACCAAACAGTGGAATAATTATTAAGTACTCATTTGGAATGCAAGGTCAGTGGAACTTCTGTGAAAACTCAGTACGTGTTTGTTTACATTGAAATACATACGTGTATATAACTTGGTATTTGCGACTTTAGATATATCTAGTTATATTCACTTAGTGTATGTGGAGCATCTCAACACTTGATTATGACCACACTTGAAATAAGCAGCTTCTCGCATCACTTCGTGGGTTTAACTCTATATACACTACATAAGTTCTTGATATGCTCAACAATTTTTTCCTGTTATATGAGCATTGTTAGTTTTGAATAAAAAAAGGATGAAAGCAAAGTGTTAATATTAAACAAGTACACTTCCTGCTTGTAGTGGGTCGCAGGTGATGCAGCAAGCCACGCGGTAGCTGGCGCAGTGTGTAGAGGTTAGTAAGTCTGGCTCGCAATTTTCTCGTGAATATAGTCGAAATCAGTGTACATGTCTTTTAGTGTATAGAGGCCGAGTTTTAATCTCTTAGGGAATGAAGCTGTCTTGACTGACAGTATCCGGTTTATCTAAATGCCAGTGCTAATGACCTGGAATAGGGATGTATCGGATGTGAAAAATTTAGATATCCGGGATGCGGATGTGTATACGGATGTCTTACTTACTCATTTTGCGGATGCGGATGTAAGAAATTGTGCGGATGTTCCGCGGATTTCGGATGCGAATGTATATGCGGATATCTGTTTGCTGTGAAATACGGATGTAAGAAATTGTGCGGATGTTCCGCAGATGCGGATGCGAATATCCGATACATCACTACTATGGAAGTCTAACCTTAGATATCTAAAACCTACAGAAGCGGCTGTGTTTGTACTTCCATATATATATATATATATATATATATATATATATATATATATATATATATATATATATATAATATATACATGATTAAGTAAATGTTTGAAGGTTTTATTGCGACGGTGTCTTCCTGTGTGACGAAACTCAATTTATAAATTAATGTGAGGACTCCAATCTTAAACTTTACCGGTGTCCAGTTCTGTGGACCATGTAGTATACGACTGATATATTTTTAGCACATGTTCAATTGCGCACTTAGGAATGAGTTCAATTTTTTTTTTTTTTTGCGGAAAATAAACTAGAAACAAAATCTGATCAAAGTGGTGTGAAAAGAATAACATAGCACCATACAAACAAAATATCGTACTACGCTACACACTAATAAAATAAAAGACAAGACGCCAAGCGATTTCCTTGCTGAAGCTCGTCAGCTGCGACCTGATCAATAGTTACAAGGATCAAAGGACTACAGGAAGGCTGATACTGGTGATTGTGTGTAAAGTGATGAATCGTTGTTCTGTTCCCCGCAGTTACCATTAAAGGTCTCACAATATCCGGTTAAAGTGCAATTAAATAAAAAATTCACGAAGGCATGTATTGATTGTCGATTTACAGAAAGCGTAGTTTAGTTTGATATTTGAGCGTCAATGGCGCAGACATTGATACAATGAGAGAAAAAAAAGATGAAAAGACTTTTATATTGTTTGTTAATGACACTAGGAAACAAGTTTCTTGCCAGCAAATATAATTCTGTAAATTTAGCTGTAAGGAAACTTAAAGCTATTAGGAATTTACAAGACATGGCTAGTAAGGATAATATGTGAATCTTACGGTATTCCACAGAAGAAATGGAGAGCCACGACTCTGCAGCACACCCACTACGCTGTCAGGTAGGTCTTCGTGAGTTGTTGAGTCATCTAAGTAATGAGGCCACGGTAGGCAACTTCCTACCCAGCCACCAGAAGCAGGTGAGTCACTGATCGATGATAACCGCACCAACTCCCCTGACTGTCCTGACCTTGCTACAGTCTGGTCTCTCCTAACCTTCTTGATACAATCTTAACCATCCTGACGTTCTTGATTCACTCTCGTCCCTCTTGACTTAGATAGTCTTGACTCTTGCCCTTGACAATCTTGACTCCGTAGACCTTGATACAGTCTTATAAATCCTGACCTTGCTGTAATCTTGACGATCTTGGTCCACCTGACTCCCTGACACAACTCCTGAGCCTTTCTGACAAAACTTCTTGACATAACCCTTAGCTTGACCTGAAGATTTTACCGACCTTGGCGCAACCTCAAGCCTCACTTGACATAATCTGACATCACGAATCTAACACCTAGTCCTTCTGTAAGGTCAATTAGGATATAGTACTTTTTAAAGTTATTAGAAGTAAAATAGTATGAGTAGCATACAAATTTTAAGGAAAGAGTCAACCGAGGGTTAGAAGTGAATACTTAACAGTTGGAGTATGAGCCGGTGTTACAAACTTTTCGAATTGACAGTACTGGGCCAGTAATGCAAAGACATTTATATCAGAGCAAGTTTTGATTTGGACAGCGTTTCGCTCAAAGGTGAATATTTTCCTAGTCATACCGAGGAACTTGCAGACCACCCATAAAGTCCTGGTAAAAGTGCATTTTTTTGTTTTTGCTTTTTTGGTCAGGTGTCCTAGTGTTGGGAAAAGTGATGGGATTCTCGCCTATCTGTGTGCAGGTGTATGTCCATGCAGGATGAGTTGAGCTTACGGTTTGGGGATGTGTAAGGGCTCCAGCATCGCTGAATCTCTTGCGCCACTCATCTTCTGGACACCTGAACCTAGCCAAGTGGTCTCCACCCACCTTTCCCAATACTTCGACATCTGACCCCCCCAAAAAAAATCTATTTATGGACGCTTTGTAAGTTCCTTTGTATCAGGTCTCGAAAGAAGTCACTTGTGATCGAAACGTCCAAATAAAGACTTGCTCTGTTATATGCTGTAGATATGGTCAGTAGACAGTAGGATTATTCGCAACAAGTCTGGTGAATTTTGGTTGAAAAGCATTTTATTGTCCTTAACCGTTTTTTTTTTTTCAAATGTTTTCATGAACTAAAGTGTTTACCTGTCCTACATTACCACGAGGTAATATCTCCGTTTATGTAATTATATAATTTTACGTATTTGTAGTAAAGTTACGTAAAATTGTTAATTAATGTTAAGGGACATGACAATATTTAACCTAAAACAAAAGTTAGATTGAGGAGTAGATCTAGCAGCGGCCTGGTAAACGCGCAGGTTTTCTTTAGATCGTGCAGAAAAAATGGGAGGAATTTAGTGGTTGGGCTGTTAGCATGGATAATCGAAATGTAGAGCATTTTGTTCTTTGAATGCAATTTTTTTTAATTAATTTTGAATTAAATAACACTATAAATTATAGTCACTTTATAAAGTGAATTTTGTAAGTATTTGTTGAATTTAGTGATTGAATAAATTTACTAAAGGCAAAAAAATCCATACATATTTATTTTTTCATTCAGTTTTGTTTCATTATTCGTTTGTTAGGACTTCGATACCATGCCCAGCCCTTCTAGAGCACGGTAGGAATCCATATTTATTTTTTCATTCAGTTTTGTATCATTATTCGTTTGTTAGGACTTCGACACTATGCCCACCCCTTCTAGGGCAGGGTAGGTGCCAAAGCTGGAGCTTGCTACCATCCGCAGCTCGCAAGACTGCCCTTCCCGTCAGCCTCCCTGGGGCGGGGAAGATGGCAGACCAGAGAGGCCTAGCTTCTCCCTACCAGCCCCGTGCTGATGGGGAATGTGGCTAGGCCTGGGGACAGTTGGTCCCAACGATGAGGGGGTACTTGTACCTCCTCCCATGGGAGACATAGGTCTCTGATACTCCCACGACAGGGAGCCGGAGTCGGGTCGCCATCTGGAATAGACCCGGGTCGGGAGAATTCCCGGCGAATCAACACTTCCTCCACCTCGTTTGTTAAAATAATTGTTTCTCACATAATGAAGGGGAGTTAATAAACTAAAATAAACATTTACTTTATTCGAATTTGCATTGAAGAGCTGATTAATAGTGCTGACAACTGACCTGTGATACAGCTGACAACCTGTGACAACTTTTGATCCTGAAAATGCCTGACCACTCTCATACAACGCCTGACCTGACACTATTTTGAACATGCGAGCCCATGTGTGTATAAATTTACGATTGTACCCACTTTGAATTTCTCATATACGTACCATTAAACCCTAGTGGCATGGCATTTCAACGCTTACTATTGTATAAAAACTCCCATAATCACTAAGTGGGCTTATGTACATTTTTACTACAAAGCTTAATGGTCATACCTATTGCCTCTTTCCCTATATTACACAGCTTTATCTTTGTATATACTAATTTGAATATTAAAACACCGCGTGTTCCCGTATCTCGTGAATGTAAATATCAAAAGAATTTGTTGGTCCAGTGTATTTTCGAAGAGTTTTTTGCAATGTTTTTGGCCGCACAAGACTAACAGTTACTTTCATGCGCGTATGCCTGCACCAAGTTGTATATACATCATATAAAACAGAGCATTATTATATATATATATATATATATATATATATATATATATATATATATATATATATATATATATATATATATATATGTCGTGCCGAATAGGTAAAACTGGTCAATTAGCAAGAACTCATTTAAAATTAAGTCCTTTCTAAAATTTTCTCTTATACGTTTAAAGATATATTTTTTTCATTAATGTTAATGTAAAAATTTATAATTTTGCACCAAAAAAATCTTAGAAAACTTACCTAACCTTATAATAACAAGCGCAATTTAATTTAGCCTAATCCAACTAAATATATTTTAGATACGTTTACAATAATTTAATAATAAACAAACACAATGAAATATATTTTTTTTCGTTAGATTCAGAATCATTTTTGCGAAATTATTGCATACACAAATTTCCGCTTGCATATTATTTGGGTAATATTTCACTGGTAGCCTAGATAAGAGATAATTCGATTCTAGTTACTAATCATCAATATAACTAGACAATGTCAGTTGTTATAGTCAGAGTAATAAAAGTTCTCACTGCGTGTTTGTGTATATATATATATGTCGTGCCGATTAGGTAAAACTTGCTATTTTGGCTTAAATAGCAACGCTCACCTTGCCATATAAGACAAGTGAAAATTTGTGTATGCAATAATTTCGCCAAAATCATTCTGAACATAACGAAAAAAATATATTTCATTGTGTTTGTTTATTATTAAATTAATGTTAACGTATCTAAAATATATTTAATTGGGTTAGGCTAAATTAAATTGCGCTTGTTGTAATAAGGTTAGGTAGGTTTTCAAAGTTTCTCTTGGTACAAAATTATAAATTCTTACATTAACATAAATGAAAAAAATATATCTTTAAACGTATAAGAGAAAATTTTAGAAAGGACTTAATTTTAGATGAGTTCTTGCTAATTGACCAGTTTTACCTAATCGGCATGACACATATATATATACATAATATATATATATATATATATATATATATATATATATATATATATATATTATATATATATATATATATATATATATATATTATATATATATATATATATATTATATATATATATATACACATACATACATATAAATGCTTTATTAATAGACAGAATACATTTATAAAACACACAAACATGAACATGAATACAATGGTACAATATGTCGAAGATTATGAATCTCCTCCAGCTCCTCCGAAGCCGGACGCGATATTATATATATATATAATTATATATATATATATATTATATATATATATATATATATATATATATATATATATTATATATATATATATATATATTATATATATATATATATATATATATTATATATATATATATTATATATATATATATATATATATATATATATTATATATATATATATATTATATATATATATATATTATATATATATATATATATATATATATATATTATATATATATATATTATATATATATATATATATATATATATATATATATATATATTATATTATATATATATATATATATATATATATATATATATATATATATATTTCTAGAAGCTGCCAGTTTACTCCAGCCACACCAACTGGGCTTTGGGGTCTCTCAAGGCAGTGAAGCCGCAGCTCATGCGGCAAGGGCCTACATCAGGGACCTATCAGAAGACAAGGCCGTAGTCAAACTTGACTTTAGAAATGCCTTTAATATGGTGAAGAGAGATGTGGTCTTGCCAGCCGTTCGGGATCGGTTCCCCAGTCTCTTTCCCTTCATTTCAGCTGGCTACAGCAAACCCTCGACTCTTTGTTTGGGGAACATGAAATTCCCTCGTCTGAGGGTGTTCAGCAGGGTGATCCACTCGCTCCACTTCTCTTCTGTTTGGCAGTAAGAGAACTAACTTCCAGCCTATGCAGCGAGCTCAACATCTGGTACCTGGATGATGGCACTCTGGCAGGTACTAGGAGTCCTTGTTAGAGGACCTACAACGGGTGAAGACACAAGGAGAAGCCTTAGGACTCATCCTTAATCCCTCAAAGTGTGAAATTATCACAACAAATCAGGAAATAATCAATGCAGTGCAAACAATCCTCCCAGAAGTCACTACTACCACTCCATCCAACAGTACCCTCCTGGGAGCACCGCTGGGTCACCACGCCATCGACACTGTCCTCAAGGACAAAGTGAATGACCTGAAAAGAATGGAGGAGAGAATAAGTGATCTTGATGCCCATGATGCCCTGTATCTCCTCACAAGGTGTCTTACTATGCCAAGACTCACTTACTTCCTGAGGTGTGCACCCTCTTTGAAAACCCAACACTTGACGAGTATGACGCACACCTGAGATCAACCTTCAAGAAGGCACTGAATCTGTCACTAGAGGATCAGCAATGGGAGCAGGCAACCCTCCCAGTGCGACTGGGAGGTATAGGGTGCGCAAAGCAAGGCAGGTAGCGTTACCTGCATTTCTGTCATCGTGTTTGGCTTCCAGTGGATTAGTCAAGAGGATTGTCCCTGAACGTTTGAGAGGGGTGGTGGGAGCTCAAGACCCCAAGTTCATTGAAGCAGCAGTGCAGTGGGACATCCTGGCAGACTCCTCCAGTAGACCAGCTCCTCCCAAAGAGCACAAACAGTCCCACTGGGACAAACCGATCATGGAAAAATTTCCAACACAATGCTCACCAACGCTTCAGGAAAGGACAAAGCTCGTCTCCTAGCGGTGAAGGCACCACACTCAGGAGATTTCCTTCTTGCTGTTCCCAATTCCTCTCTGGGGACTCGACTCGACCCACAGGCCATTCGGATTGGTGTTGCTCTTCGCCTAGCCGCCCCCATACTCACCGAACATAGGTGTATTTGCGGCAGGGCGACGGCTGACCAATTCGGACTTCATGGTCTAGTGTGTCACACATCAGAAGGGAAGTATGCTAGACATGAGGAGGTCAATGACATCATAAAGAGAAGCCTGCCACAGCCCGTTGCCCAGCTCAACGGGAACCCCAAGTGCAGAGGTCTGATGGAAGTCAAAAGCGTCCTGATGGAGCCACCATGCTACCCTGGAAGGATGGTAAGCAGATTGCTTGGGACTACACCTGTGCTGCCACATTGGCAGACACCTACCTGCCACACTCCTTAGCCGAAGGGGTGGAGCTGCCAGCCACAGGGAGACCCAGAAGACCCGCAAATATGAAGACCTTCCTCTTGCTATAACTTCATCCCAATAGGGTCGGAGACCCATGGAGCATGGGGCAAGTGTGCTCTAAAGTTTCTCAAGGAGCTGGGTGGAAAACTCATCATAGAAACCAAGGACCACAGGGCGACCAGCTTCCTGTTTCAGAGACTCAGTGTTGCGATCCAGAGGGGAAATGCCTGCAGTATTCTGGGCACGCGGCCCACTGCCGGGGAGTTGGACGAAGTATTTGACATGTAGCTCTGAGTTGTTATCTATGTTGTTTTACTCCCCATTGTATTTTGTCTTGAAATAAAGTTTGTATAAAAAAAAAAAAAGATGGGGTAGTAGGGAAGTGGAATATTCAAATGGCTTCAGAAAGAAATCTAAATATTCTTCCTTGAAGTTTTTTTATCCACTTCTCCGAGGCAATGGGTCCCACAATTGACACTAGAGGTGGACCCATCCTATATATATATATATATATATATATATATATATATATATATATATATATATATATATATATATATATATATATACTATACACAAATACGCCGTGAGCACTTTTATTACTCTGACTATAACAACTGACATTGTCTAGTTATATTGATGATTAGTAACTAGAATCGAATTATCTCTTATCTAGGCTACCATTGAAATATTACCCAAATAATATGCACGTGACTGTTCCTTGTTCTGTAAAAATAATAATTCAAATCTATATTGCGTAGGAAATATATGCACCTTAATGCAATATGTATATCATAAGCTCCGCTATTCTTTTCCAAATGGTCAAACATTCTGTAAACAACACGTTTAGGGGAAGACTTGTGATAAAATTTCAAGGTCACATGTAAGCAATATTTCAATGTCCCTGAAATGAAACTTTAAAGCACCCGTTGCTGTTGTACCCTAAGTTGAGTGCTTTAATGTATTATATCGCTCTGCCGGAATCTTTAATTGCATTTTATTATATAAATTTACGGGGGAATGCTAAACCTATAAGGGTTATACAGTGCAAGGGGAATGGGGGTAATTAAGTTTGAACCAAGGAAGGGGAGGGTAGCTCAGATTCCTTGGAATAAGCTCACCCCACAAGCATCAAGACACATTTCATTGTGAAAGGGACAAATTTTTACGCTCCACTTAGTAGCCAGTGTTCGTTTATAAACGACCTCTCGCGCTACGGTCATACGTTAGTCAAGGGGTCGCTAGCCATAAACTAGGCGACCAAGCTTTCATTGTGAGCGCACAGTATACCTCTCAAGCTGTTGCTCTATCCAAATTGTAGGTGGTGGTTGGCACATCCCTCACTGACAGTTGCCATGCCCGACTGAATTCGCACTGCGGGAGGTCGTCTTTCCTCAAACAATCTTTCTCGTACAATCCTTTGAGGAGTGTGCGGGAAATATCCGCATCTCCAGAGTGGAGACCCTTGTCCGACCTCCTCGAGGTCATTATCAAGACGTGGCCGAAATCACGCTTGACTGCAGATCATCCCCCTTCCCCATGGATAGTCAGTCTGGTGGGTTAGCGGTAACGTTACTGAGACTTGCAACCCCCGCCACAGGACCAACAATACCTGGTGTATACCTGGAGAGAGTTCCGGGGGTCAACGCCCCCGCGGCCCGGTCTGTGACCAGGCCTCATGGTGGATCAGGGCCTGATCAACTAGGCTGTTACTGTTGGCCGCACGCAACCCGACGTACGAACCACAGCCCGGCTGGTCAGGTACTGACTTTAGGTGCCTCTCCAGTGCCTGCTTGAAGACAACCAGGGGTCTATTGGTAATCCCTCTTATGTATGCTTGGAGGCAGTTGAACAGTCTTGGGCCCCTGACATTGTGTTGTCTCTTATCGTGCTAGTGGCACCCCTGTTTTTCATTGGGGGATGTTGCATCGTCTGCCGAGTCTTTTGCTTTCGTAGGGAGTGATTTTCTTGTGCAAGTTTGGTACTAATCCCTCTAGGATTTTCCAAGTGTATATAATCATGTATCTCTCCCGCCTGCGTTCTAAGGAGTACAGGTTTAGGAACTTCAAGCGTTCCCAGTAATTGAGGTGTTTTATCGCAGTTATGCATGCCGTGAAGATTCTCTGTACATTTTCTAGGTCAGCAATTTCACCTGCCTTGAAAGGTGCTGTTAGTGTGCAGCAATATTCCAGCCTAGATAGAAAAAGTGACCTAAAGAGTGTCATCATGGGATTGGCATCACGTGTTTTGAAGGTTCTCATTATCCATCCTGTTATTTTTCTAGCAGATGTGATTGATACAGTGTTATGGTCTTTGAAAGTGAGATCTTCCGACATGATCACTCCCAGGTCTTTGACATTAGTTTTTTGCTCTATTGTCTGGTTGGAATTTGTTTTATACTCCGATGAAGTTTTAATTTCCTCACGTTTTCCATATCGGAGTAATTGAAATTTCTCATCATTAAACTCCTCAAAGACGGTATTGAGTGGATAGGAGTGGTTAGTCAACTTCCCCTCATATTGACATCTGTTCCTGAACGGTAAATGGATTTGCCAATCATTCAGCTCATCAGTTTATTTTAGGGTACGAGTATTAGATAAATATACGTACGTATATTTAACCTCTAATAACCAAACCTACAGCTACATAATATATTTATGTATTCTCATAATACCTGTATTGCCCCTTGTAGCTTTTTACACTTCATATTTATGTTTGTAAACCTGAATAAAAACTCATTAGCTGATGGTCCTTTGGGGAGGCAAGACAGCAGCAACCACTGGCTTACCAGTGCTGGACTCGGTTTTGTCTGCCTTGTGCAACTTGTTTAAAGAAATATAGTATACACTTCTCAGCATAATACCAAAGCAGGATAGTGTATTTGGTTCGTTGGCGAGTTAGGTTTAAAGCCTATTGACTACACGAAATAAAGTGGACAGTCAGAGTGCAGCCTAGGGTCCTTATACCAAAATAGTGATAATCCCGCAATCGGAAGTCGGGGTGAAGGAAGAGGGAAGGGAATGAAAAAGAAAGGGGGTAATTATCTCAATAATTAATTACTGCCACCAAGTACTTATAGGGAAATGGTAACAGATAGGTCTGAGTAGGAAGGCCTAAGCTTTTGACATAACTAAGCAAAATATGATAGGTTTAATTGTTTGATTTCTGGTAGTTTCTGGTTCTCAGGGCAGTGTCGCCTGTAGAATGAGTGGTAGCATCCCATTAGATTCGACTAGCAAAACTCTCTCTTAAATAGCAAACAATTTATCGACTTGCTTTACTATCACAGTTATTTATTACAATCAAATAAAGAACACTAACACACTGAACAAGGTATATTCAATGAAATAGTCACGTTTACTAGAGGTCTGATACAAAATTCTTTGAACATCTCGACAAACGAACATCATGAAGCGTAACTCTTCATATTCTTAATACATTTAGTAAAGTAAAGTAAATTTTATTTCTTTGCAAGTATACATAGATATTGGTAGTTACAATCATAAAACTGAAATGCAAGGAGAGCCACTGGTTGTTTATTGATTATTACAAAGCTGATTTATTCACTACACTATTTATTTACAATACGCCAAATTTATTCACTATATTTCGTATTGATGAATTACACTTCGTATTCACTACGTCTAAGTTACAGAAACTGCGTATTTATTACAGAAACTAAGCATATATTAAGACAGACTAAGTTTATATATTGATAGAGATACACAATAAGGTCAGTTTTGAAAAAAATCACAACGAATATCACACCCTTATATAGGCATGCTTGAGGCGCAGATCTGCTTTACTACAGCCTGTTCCACCACTAGTTAAGAATACTTTAATCACTAAAATAAGGATTAAAGTAAACTCGAAGAGGGAAACTGGACACGAAAAGGACACCTCTGTTATATGTGTACTGAGATCTTGATCACTTCTGCGCCTTTTCAAATTCAAATTCAAATTCTTTATTTCATGTAATACAAGGTGGGGGGTACTTATAGTTATACATTAAAGTTGATATTACAAGATGGCCAATAATATGCCTAGGTATGCCTAGGCTTTTCAGGCAGTCTTATGATAGGTCTTACTCAATAGCTATACAATGGATATACAGATTGTAAGGTTAGGTTAGGTTTACAAAATTTAGGTACTGGAATTTAAACATTGAGAATTTAACAATTAGTTTAAAAAGTTAGCAATTAGTTTATATATTAATGATAAAGGTGATATATTGGCATAATATAGTTTCTATATTGGAGTATCTTAGGCAAACTTATGACTAGCTTAAGTATTATGGAGCAATAATTGTATTAGAATTTTGGTTAGAACTGTGCAAATTAAGGGAATCACAGATATCAATAAGTGTATTTTGCTGTGGTTAGTAATGTGCAAATTAAAGAGAATCACAGATATCAATAAGTGTATTTTGCTGTGGATATGTGCAAGATAAAGTAGTTTTCGTATGGTTAACTACCGGTTGGGTGCGTAAGTGAGATAAGATGTTTTTTAACGGTGCTTTTGAAAATGGAGGTTGTGTCTGCAGTTCTAGAGTTTTCAGGCAGGGAGTTCCAGATTTTAGGCCCTTTTATGCGCATTGAATTTTTGTATAGATTTAGTCGGACACGGGGAATGTCAAAGAGATGTTTATGTCTGGTATTATGTCTATGGGTCCTGTCACAACTGTCAAGAAAGTGTTTTAGCTCAGGGTTAAAGTTGGAATTAATGGTTCTATAAATGTAGATAGCAGAGTAGTAAGTATGGATGTTCTGGACAGTGAGTAGGTTTAGGTCTTTGAAGAGTGGGGGGGTGTGCTGCCTAGCGTTGGATTGTGTGATAATTCTTACTGCGGCTTTTTGTTGGGTTATTATTGGCTTTAGGTGGGTAATTGCTGTTGATCCCCATGCACAAATGGCATATGTGAGGTAGGGATAGATGAGTGAGTAGTATAGTGTGAGTAGGGCTGATTGTGGTACATAATACCGTATCTTTGAGAGGATCCCCACAGTTTTGGACACTTTCTTTGTTATGTGTTGGATATGGGTGCTGAATTTCAGGCTGCTGTCAAGGTGAAGGCCCAGGAACTTGCCCTCGTTATGTCTAGCAATAGGTGTAGAGTTGATCTTAATGTTTAATTGTGGATCATCTGTTCTGTTGCCAAACATAATATAGAAGGTCTTATCAGTGTTGAGTGTAAGTTTATTGGCAGTCATCCATGTTGATATTTTTATTAATTCGTCGTTAACAATGGTATTAAGCGTGGCAAGGTTTGTGTGGAGATGACATAGTTGTATCGTCAGCAAAGAGTATTGGTTTCAGGTGTTGTGATACATTGGGAAGATCATTGATGTATAAGAGGAAGAGCAGGGGACCAAGGACACTTCCCTGCGGTACGCCGGTGTCTAGTGGTAGTGTCGTGGAGGATGTGTCTTTAATAGTGACATACTGGTACCTATTAGTGAGGTAGGATTTGAGGTATGCTAGTGCATGACCTCTTATTCCATAGTGGTCAAGTTTGTGGAGTAGGATGCCGTGGTTTACTGTGTCAAAGCTTTCCTTAAGTCAATAAAAAGTCCTAGTGGATATTCCTTATTTTCAAGTGCTGTGTAAAGCAGGTCTATCATTTTTACTATTGCATCGTTAGTGCTTTTATTTTTCCTGAAGCCAAATTGGCAGGGTTGAGTATGCTTGTGTCGTTATAAACGAGTATAATCTCTTGTGCACAAGTTTCTCGAATATTTTGGATAGCAATGGTAGATTTGATATAGGCCTATAGTTATTTACGTCTGTAGGGTCACCACCTTTGTGTATTGGTGTAACCCTTGCTGTTTTGAGTAGTGTTGGGAAGGTGCTAGATTCTAATGATTTGTTAAAAAGTAAAGAAATAGGATATGAAAGGACATGAGCAGCTCGTTTGTATATTAAGGGTGGAACTTGAGACAGATGTCCTGATTTATTTTTAAGTGACTTGATTATCATGGAGACTTCAGTGGGTTCTGTAGGTGCAAGATATAAGGAGGATGGGAAATTCCATCTAGGTAATCACTTGCTCGGGCATTGGTATCTGGAATTTTACTGGCAAGATTTGATCCTATAGTTGAGAAGAAGTCATTTATCTTGTTTACTGTATCAATAGGCTGTAGTGGTGTTTCGTTTGGTTTAGTTAGGACAATATCCCTATTTTTTTCAGTTTGTGGGTGCCCATAATCTGTGAGAGTGTTTTCCAGGTCTTTTTATATCTCCTCTTGTTTCAGTGAATCTGCTGGAGTAGTACAATTGTTTGGCTTTTTTATTAGTTTGGTGAGAACTGATGAATAGTGTTTAACAAACTCCTTATGTATGAATCCCGTCTATATTGCTTCTCATATTGATGTTTCTTGTTAATGGATTTTAGTAAGTTGTTAGTTAGCCATGGGCAGCCTAACCGTTTATTCGTAATCTTTTCATTTTTATAGGACAATGTTTGTTGTATAGTCTATGTAATTTATTAAGAAAGGTGTCTGTCCACTCATCGATACCCTTGGCATTTGGGAATTCTATAGCCCAGTCAACTGTCTAGCTCTGTTGTGAAGTTATTTATTGAAGCTTGGTCATGGAGTCGGAATGAAACTTTGGTGCATTCTAGGGCGGTTTACTAATGTTTGTTAAGAGGAAGGTGGGGTAGTGGTCTGTGGTGCTGTCTGTTATTATCCCCGATTTAAGGGGGGCTAGGATATTGGTCCATATATGGTCGATTATGGTTGCACTCGTATCAGTAAGCCTAGTTGGTTTGGTTATTGTTGGTATGAGAAGTGTGTTGTTCATATTGTTGATGAAATCGGTTACTGGCTGGTCATCTGGTAGGCCAAGGTTGATGTTGAAGTCTCCAGCTAAGATAAGGTGGTGTTTGTTCAATTGGTTGTTTGTTATTTGCGTTTTTAGTTGATCGCTAAAACTTGGGATGTTTGTATGAGGCATCCGGTAAATGGCCCCGATGGTTATGGGAGTCTTAAGGTTTTGTGCAGTAAATTTAGCAAATATATATTCTCCATATTCATCATTATAGCAAATGGAGTCACAGCAGGATATTTCATTAGAGTAATAGATTGCAATACCTCCCCGCTTGATGTGGTCTGCAGTTGTGTATTGCTGTGTATCCTGGCAGCGAGTAGATATCTATTGTATCCTGCTT
>WNWK01016610.1:0-17500 GCA_009830355.1 Cherax destructor
TTGCTAAATTTTTTCCTTAAAAAGTAGTTTAGAGAGCAAGTTTGATCTAAAACCCTGATGTTTCTACACAATATAACATCTATATTGTTATTTATAATAAAATACAATGGTTATAACTACATTAATTAGACCAGAAAGGTATTTAAAGTTATATTAACTACGTTTAATGAAGATTTATGTCAAGAGAACTTACCCTCTCGTGGACGACCACTGTCTCACGGATGATCGTAGGGGGCCTCACTATCACTCCCTGACGACAAACATTTTCAATATGATCACACCGTGATAAATGGTATATTACAGATAATATAGAAACCTTCAACCAGCTAGTTTAATTGACTGTCATTGACTACCACACCATTCGCATGGTGTGGCGTGCTAGTCAAGTAATTACAGTGACACATAATGGGCCCAGGGACTGGGCCTCAAAAGTTTGATAGCTAAGCAAGTTACAGTGGTAATGAACTACTAATACTGCTGCTACTACTTCTATTACTACTACTACTGCTGTTGCTGCTACTACAGGTATTGTTACTACTACTACTTCTAGAAGTATTGCTGCTACTGCATGATCTGATTACAATACTAATGAGTATTTATGCAGACATGTATTCAGTTACAAACACATTGCAAGAGAAAGAACACCTGGATGTTAGCAGTCTCAGAAGCAACACAGCATTGATTATATTGAGAATGTTTCCTGGAGTGCCTGAATGTTCTGGCGAGTCTCTTGATTCGAGAAACTGGAGCTTCCCTTCCTTTCCTCGGATCAAACCCTTGAGGGGAACCCTTTACTAACATTAAAGAACCTCTCTTGAAGGGAGTCTGTTACCAGCATCAAGAAACCTCTTGTGGGGAACCTTTAATAGCATCAAGGAACCTCCCAAGAAGACAGCCTTTTACCAGCATCAAGGAACCTGTTAAGTAAAAGGACACAAATGCAACTAATGTGACATTTTATTGTGGCAACGTTTCGCTCTCCAGGAGCTTTTTCAAGCCGTTACAAGCGATACATGGACACAGAGGGTATATATACTTCCAAGTGAGGTGTAATACTAGTGGTGGTAGAAGTAGTAGTGATATAAGTTGTAGTAGTAGTAGTAATACAATAAGGTAGAACAATCAATTTGCACATGAGTAAAAGGTGATAAAACAATTACTTGGGTAGTATAAAAATAGGTTAGACAAATATTTCTGCTGGAGGTTGGAAAAGAGAAGGCCTGTAGCAGTGTTCCACATCTACTATGTGCTTGTGTTGAATTAGCAGTAAACCCTACCATCACATAGTCTCTCCTGCTAATTCAACACAAGCACATCGTAGATAACAAAAAAGGCACAATACCGTGACTGAAACAATACACACACAACCCACACATATAAAAAGAGAGGAGCTTACGACGACGTTTCGGCCCGACTTGGACCATTTACAAAGTCACACAGTGTGACTTTTTACCAGCATCAAGGAACTTCCTTGAGGGAGAGCCTTTTAACAGCATCAAGGAACCTCCCTTGAAGATAGCCTTTTACCAGCATCAAGGAACTTCCTTGAGTGGGAGCCTTTTATCAGCATCAAGAAACCTCCCTTGAAGACAGCCTTTTAACAGCATAAAGGAACCTCCTTTTGAGGGGGAGCCTTTTAACAGCATCAAGGAACCTCCCTTGAAGATAGCCTTTTACCATTACCAAGGAACTTCCCTTGAGGGGAGCTTTTTACCAGCATCAAGGAACCTCTCTTGGGGAGTCTTTTAATAGCAAGAAGGAACCTCTTGTGGGGAGCTTTTTAACAGTATCAAGGAACCTCTTGTAGGAGCCTTTTACTAACATCAAGGAGCTGTTAGCATCGCTTCTATTCATTACTTTGGTACCTGAATTCATTAGTCTTGTAAACAGGTCATTACTATTTTAATTCTCCTAAACACTAAGAGCTAAGGAAACAAAACCTCTGGAGCCATTATGTGCCTCTGTAATCTTTGACTGCCTCCCACACGATGGTTACACAGCGTATGATTCGCTATCTAATCTGTCAAATCAATCCGTGGTTGAGTGTCCCGTGAGGCTCAGTTCTGTCAGCATGATTTATCATAACATCCAGTTATCAGCATAATTCATGTACGTGATTTCCAGATATTCCATAATATTAACTCTTTAATGGTCTTTTAAGAACAAAACTCGTTGGAAAATTAATGAGAAAGAACTGAAGTTTTAATACATACCGGTTGTTGGGGATACGGCTGAGGTGGATATGGTTGCTGTGGATATGGGTGTTGATATGGTTGCTGGGGTGGATACTGCTGTGGTGGGTACTGCTGTGGTGGGTACGACTGCTGTGGTGCAGGCGGAGCTGAGGGAACAGGAGGCTGTTGTCCGTAGCCTGTTGACGAGACAGTCACTCATATCTTATCATCATCATCATCATTATTATATTCATAGAGCTAAACTCATAAGGGTCATATGACAAACGGATAATGGGAGGTTTGAGCCACAGAAGGGGCAAGCAGCATCAATTCCTTCAGCTTTGTCTCTGAGGTTATAACTGATACTGACTCGCCCTCAGGAAGAGGACAATTTTTTTTGTCACCATAGTGGTCGTTAATGATGTCGATACACAAGCCTACTACTTTCTTATATCCTTTAACAGGTATACACAAGTCTACTAGTGTCTAATTCTTCAAGAAACACACAAGCCTGCTAGAATTTTACTCAACACACAAACCTATTAGTATTTTATTCAACACACACAAGTCTACGAGTATGTTATTGAATTCACAAGCCTACTATTATCTTATTCTAACACACATGCCTACTAGCATCTTATTCAACGTACACAAGCCTATTAATATCTTATTCAACACTCACGAGTATCTTATCGTTCAACACTCACGAGTATCTTATCGTTCAACACTCACGAGTATCTTATCGTTCAACACTCACGAGTATCTTATCGTTCAACACTCACGAGTATCTTATCGTTCAACACTCACGAGTATCTTATCGTTCAACACTCACGAGTATCTTATCGTTCAACACTCACGAGTATCTTATCGTTCAACACTCACGAGTATCTTATCGTTCAACACTCACGAGTATCTTATCGTTCAACACTCACGAGTATCTTATCGTTCAACACTCACGAGTATCTTATCGTTCAACACTCACGAGTATCTTATCGTTCAACACTCACGAGTATCTTATCGTTCAACACTCACGAGTATCTTATCGTTCAACACTCACAAGTATCTTATCGTTCAACACTCACGAGTATCTTATCGTTCAACACTCACGAGTATCTTATCGTTCAACACACGAGTATCTTATCGTTCAACACTCACGAGTATCTTATCGTTCAACACACGAGTATCTTATCGTTCAACACTCAGGAGTATCTTATCGTTCAACACTCACGAGTATATTATCGTTCAACACTCAGGAGTATCTTATCGTTCAACACTCACGAGTATCTTATCGTTCAACACTCACGAGTATCTTATCGTTCAACACTCACGAGTATCTTATCGTTCAACACTCACGAGTATCTTATCGTTCAACACTCACGCAAGTCTACTAGTACCTAATTCTTCAACAAACATGTGTTGAGCTTAAAAAAATACCTGCATATTTAAATTTGTTCTGGACACCGAAAGTTACCTGAAACTGAAGATAAATTAACCATTTATTTCAAGCGTCAGCTACCCACTCAGCCTCTCCTCGTTGTTGATCATACCACTTAACTCTGGAACCAGCATTGTTGCATATTTCTACATTTTCTAAGGTTTCTTAGTATGTTTTTTTCCGATGTGGGTTCCGTACTGGTGCTACATACTCCAAGATGGGCCTGACGTATGCTGTATAAGACTCAGAATGACTGTTGAGATTCCTGAAGGCCACTCTTAGATCTGCCAGACGAGAATTGGCTGCAGATGTTATTCGGCTGACGTGAGCCTCCGGCATTATACCGGGCACTATGTTCACCCCTTGGTTCTTCCCTCTTGACTCACGAAATCGTAATGACACAATTGCGAACAAACCATACCACGGGTGGGGATAGAACCCGCGATCAGAGAGTCATAAAACTCCAGACCGACGCCCAGCTGACCCAGTGGCTAACGTGTCGGTCTGGAATTTTAAGACTCTCTAATCGCGGGTTCTAACCCCACCCGTGGTATGGTTTCTTCCCTCTTAGTTCAGCCCGCTACATCCTCCTAATTCTCCACAATTCTCGATGTATTGAAAACCCCGGGTAGTGTATCATATATAAACACAGTCTCACCTGACATACTGCAACACGAGATTAAAAGGGTGATAGGGGGTGATTGAGGAAGGACAGGGGGATACCGGGAAGGGTGTGGGGAGGACATGAACGTATTAAAGATTTCATAGATAGAGAGGAAGAGGGAGGAATACTTGCACTGGATTGGAAGGGAGCATATGATAGTGTGGAGCGTGAGAGTATGTTTGGAATAATGGAAAGGCAGGGGTTTGGATTGGAAGTGCTGGATTGGGTTAGGGCGTTATATGCAGGGGCAAGTGTGAAGGTGCAAATAAATGGTAGGTTGGGAGGGGTGGTTAGGATGGAAAGGGGTCTGCGACAGGGTTGTCCCCTGTCGCAGATCCTTTTCGCTTGCTTACAGGATCCGTTTTACAGATTAGTGGGGGATGGGAAGGGGTTGGGGGGGAGGGATAAGGGGATTAGAAATGTGGTGGGATATGTAGATGACACGACGGTGTTAGTGTGTCACGAGGTGGGATTGGTTAACATAGGAATACACTTAAAGCCTTTCTGTAGTGCTACTGGCATGAGGGTCAATGGAGCTAAATCCATATTGTTGGAGGTAGGCGCTTGGGTGGGGGCGGGTTGGGTAGCAGGTATGGGTGGAAAATTGTGGACAGAGTGAAAATATGTGGTATTGTTTACACGAGGGACAGGGATGAGGCGAGAGAGGTGAATTCGAGGAATGTAGTTAAAAGTGCGACGGAGCGGTTGAATAGTTGGAGAGCGGGAGAGTTAACGTTGCGGCAGAGGGTTATTGCGGTTAATAACATGATATATAGTAAGATATGGTATATTGCCAACATTTTTCCTTTATTAAGTTGGGATGTTAAAGAATTGGAGAGCAGGGTATTTAAGTTTATTTGGGCACATGGTAGACATTGGCTCAGGAAGGAGATAGTTAGGAAAAGGGTAATTACTGGAGGTTTGGGTTTAATATGGCTGGAAAGGAGATTGTTGTGTATGTATGTGAAACGTTGTGTGGTAAGGAGGGGTGGGTTGGGGGGGAGAGGTGAGGCTGGGGTGGAAGGGTGCTGCGGAAGTAGGGGAGTGGTGGGGTGCGAGGGAACTGGGGCAGTGCAGAGATTGACTGCGGTGCTTGTTGGTTATACAGGAGCCACAAAGGTTGAGTGTTGCAGTTATAATGAGGTTTGGTGCTGGGGAGGAGACGGTGGAAGGGGAGGCGGTTTATCCAGTATATGACTGGAAGGGGATATGGAAGGGGTTCAGGGATCTGAGGTTGCCGGCGAGGGACCGGGAGCTGATGTTTCGGTTTTTACATGGGGCAGTGGCGTCACGGGAGAATTTATTCCGTATGGGATTGGCGAAAGACGGGAAATGTCAGAAGTGTGGCTTGCCGGAGTCGGCTCTGCATGCAGTATATTTTTGTGAAACTCTGGATGGGGTTCGTAGGTGGATGGGAGGGGTGTTAAGGGGTTTGGGTGGGGGGGGTATCCCTTTGTTACGGGCTATTTACTTGGATTTGGGAGGGGTTAGACATATTGATAAAAAGGGATTACTGTACTGTATGGTGGACTTCGTGTGCATGTCGTGGAAATTAAGGGACATGAGTGTTAGGGAAAGGATGGGGGCTGTGGCGGCACGTATATATCGCACTATGTGCAGGAATCGTTTAATATATGGGAGGGAGTGGGGTTCGAGCTTTTCAGAGGGGTACAGGAAAATGAGTGTGCAGGGTTTATTGGGAGACAGATATGGTAATGAAAGGGCTTGACAGAGGCGCTGGTGGAACATTGGGTAGGTGTGGTGGAGTGGCATATGTAGATAGGTAGATAGGGGGGGGGGTTAAGCCATTAGAGGACGGGGGACGGATGACATCACAGTTGGGGGACCGGGTGACTGTCTAGATTATTAGTGTGTTGGAAGTGGATGTGTGTGTGGTGGAGTGTATGTGAGGTTGGGGTTTTGCAAGGGGGGAGGGGGGAGTAAGGGGTTTTGTAGGGGTTTGGCCGGATCCTCTGGTGCCGGGGGGCATGGTGTGGTTGGGTTTGGTGAGAGTGGTATGAATGTCTTGGACTATAATTAGTACAGAGATGGTACTGAAACAAGGGCGTAGTCCCCGTGGAGTTAAGGAGACTGGAAACCTTGTGTGGTAGGATTATTTTGTGCGCACGGTAAATATTATTTGCAGTATTCACTGCATAGTATTAGGACTAGTCACTGTTATTGTGGACTATGTATCATTATTTGGGTTTGTTTTTTGTAATCTGTGCACACTGTACATTATATTTGCACTATTCACTGCATAGTATTAGGACTAGTCACGGTTATTGTGGACTATGTATCATTCTTTGGGTTTGTTATTTGTTAAAATGTGCACACTGTACATTTATTTGCAGTTAACAGCATAGCATTAGAACTAGAGCTAATATTATTGTGAACTTGGTATTGCACTATTTGGGTTTTTTTTTGTGTGGACTCTGTATCAAGCATAAGGGGAAGGGGACAAGAATTCACTATTTGTAGATAAATGGTTAGGGGTATGTTTACTGATATATGCATAGCTTATTAAGGAAATTGCTATTGCACAATTTGTAGCATGTAATTATTGAACGTTTCGGAACTGTAAAATGTAATTTTATTTTGTGCACTGTACAATTTATTTGCAGTCGTCAATGAGTATTCACTGTATATCCTTAGGAATAGAAAATAGTTTATGGTGGACTGTATTTCATTATTTGGGTTTATGTTTTGTGGACTCTGTATTTATTTATTTATTAGGGGAAAGGGGACAAGAGTTCACTGGTGGTAGAGGTAAGGGTTTTAGGGCATAGTTTTCTGATATTTCTGATATTTTCGATATTTTCACTGTTTAACCAAAGAATTGCTGTTGTATTATATGCAACATGTATTTTGCATGTTTATGAATTATAAATGTATATTTATTGGAAATTAATAAAATGTAAAAAAAAAAATTCTCCACAATTCTCGATGTATTGAAAACCCCGGGTAGTGTATCATATATAAACACAGTCTCACCTGACATACTGCAACACGAGACAGCCTTTCTGAGTGACAACAAGAGTTGAGGAAGACTGGTGATTAAGATACAAGTGGTGGTGATGGGTGGTAGTTGAGACCGCTAGTTGTGGTGATGGGTGGTAGTTGAGACCGCTAGTTGTGGTGATGGGTGGTAGTTGAGACCGCTAGTTGTGGTGATGGAGACCGCTAATAGTGGGGCGGTGAGGGAGACTGCTAGTGATGGTGGTACACACTATTTCTACTGATCATGTGAGTTCTCCTTGATGTCATATCTGATAAGAACAATCATTGTCACAGCCTTCACCACCTACATAACACTCACCATCTGCACCAACACTTACCACCTGCCACGCCACACATCTACCTTTTAGCAACATTTGGTGATCCTAGCTTATTCAAATTCAAATTCAAATATTTATTTCATTGCAAGTTTACATAGGTTTTGTAATTACAATCATAAACTGTGTAGAGTTTTATGTATGTAGTAGGCACAAAAATAAGTGTGAATGTTCTTTATGATGAGTAGTTTTAGGCTTTTGAATATTGGTGGAGTATGCTGTCTAGAGTGGGAATTTGTTATCATTCTGACTGCAGCCTTTTGCTGGGTTATGAGTGGTCTACAAACAAGTCACTGACTTTACTGTGTCATCCTGGGTTAAATCTACACTATGTACTGTAATACATATACGAGTGCCAGTATCATCTGTGTCCTCAATGGCCAGTGTAAAAAAACATGTATACGTACAGACTGAGTAAATGAGGGTTGGTTAATGGGGTTTTAAGCCTATCGACTACGCGAGAGTCATTACGGCTGCATAGTAACCTTTTCATCATCAGTGAAGAATATTTAATCCCTCAGATAGCGATTAAGCTCTCAGCATATATACGCTGAGAGAAATACACCCTCAAGATGCTGTATATATCAACACTCAACTATGTTGTATTGTTCCAAGCTGAGAGAAATACACCCTCAAGATGCTGTATATATGAACACAACTATGTTGTATTGTTCCAAGCTGAGAGAAATACACCCTCAAGATGCTGTATATATGAACACTCAACTATGTTGTATTGTTCCAAGCTGAGAGAAATACACCCTCAAGATGCTGTATATATGAACACTGAACTATGTTGTATTGTTCCAAGCTGAGAGTCTTTGCCAAAAGACATTATTTCAAACTTTTTGTTTTGTGTCCTGAAGCCAAACTTATGATGGTGCCCGCGGCCTGGTGGCAAAGTTATCCTTTCACACGCTGAGGGTCCGGGTTCGATTTTCGGCAAAGGGGTGGAAATATTGGGCATGTTTTCTTATACCGGTTGTCTATGTTCACCCATTAGTAAAATGGGTACCTGTGTGTTAGTGGATTGGTGTGGGTCGCATCCTGGGACAAAACTGACCTAATTTGCCCGGAATGCTCTGCATAACAAGCGGCTTTCTATATAGTAGTATGTCATTGATGTCAGCTATGGTCTGTATACCTTGTACATGTACTTGTAGAAATAAAGATATATTATTATTATTATTTTGATGTGTTGTGGCACCACAACACATCCTTGGCACCACAACGCTGAGACACGACACCACAGCACACACAGGTGGCACCACAGCACAAAGGTGGCACCACAGCAGGGAGAGGTGGCATTGCAGCAGAGAGAGGTGGCATTGCAGCAGAGAGAGGTGGCACTCTACTGATAAAGTATCTCGTGTTTACCCTGCCAGTTATTCACCACCCACCACTAAGGGTAAATATATATATATATATATATATATATATATATATATATATATATATATATATATATATATATATATATATATATATATATATATATATATATATATGCAAAAGATCACAGTAAACAGGTGATATCAAAATATGCAAGACAAACACTATGAAAAAACAGAGGAATTCCAAGCGCTTTCGTGACTACTCACATTATCAAGGAACTATAAAAGGAAACATGACAAGAAGGGCTTATATAAGGGGCGAGACTACACCTCACAGTCACATCACACTAACAAAGACTACACCTCACAGTAGCGTAACATCGCACGACTCTGTGAAGAGGTACATAAGAAAGGACCTGAAACTCTTCCCAAGAATTAAGATTAGTCCAATTTATCATTAAATTCTTCCCAAATTTTATTAATTATAAATGAATCCAATTTATATAAACCAAAAGAAATATTCATATTATTTTCAAAACTGCTTTTTATGAAACATGATTCTATTATATTCCTTTCAACCATGGACTTGCTTGATACAACCTTCTCAGCATTTTGAAAATCAATTGGATGGTTAAAGACTCTCACATGAATAAATAGAGCATTAGAATCTTGTCCAGTTCTAATGCTATATTTATGTTGTTTTAATCTTAGTTCAAGACTTTTACCAGTTTGACCATAATAAACTTTATCGCATATTTTACAGGGAATCTTATAGACACATCCATCAGCATTTTGGGGGAATTTTTTATAAGAACATAAGAACATAAGAAAGGAGGAACACTGCAGCAGGCCTGTTGGCCCATACTAGACAGGTCCTTCACATTCCATCCCACTAACAGAATATTTGTTCAACCTAAATTTTCAATGCTACCCAAGAAATAAGCTTTGATAATTTTATTTACTCATGTGCAATTCCCACTCAAATCCAACCCCTTTCACTCATGAATTTATCCAACCTAAATTTAAAACTACCCAGGGTCCTTGCTTCAATAACTCTACTAGGCAGACTGTTCCACTCATCAACTACCCTATTTCCAAACCAATACTTTCCTATATCCTTTCTAAATCTAAACTTATCTAACTTGAATCCATTATTGCGGGTTCTCTCTTGGAGAGATACCCTCAAGACCTTATTTATATCCCCTTTGTTAATACCCATTTTCCACTTGTATACCTCGATCATGTCTCCCCTCATTCTACGTCTTACAAGTGAATGTAATTTAAGGGTCCTTAATCTTTCTTCGTAAGGAAGATTTCTAATGCTATGTATTAATTTAGTCATTCTACGCTGAATGTTTTCTAACGAATTTATGTCCATTCTGTAATATGGAGACCAGAACTGAGCTGCATAATCTAGGTGAGGCCTTACTAATGATGTATAAAGCTGTAATATAACCTCTGGACTTCTGTTGCTAACATTTCTTGATATAAATCCCAGTAATCTATTTGCCTTATTACGTACGCTTAGGCATTGCTGTCTTGGTTTAAGGTTGCTGCTTACCATCACCCCCAAGTCCTTCTCGCAATCTGTATGGCTAAGTTCTACGTTATTTAACTTATAAGTGCTTGGGTTATGGACACTCCCGAGCTTTAGAACTTTGCATTTATCTACATTGAACTGCATCTGCCATTTTTCTGACCAGGAATTGAGTTTGTCTAAATCCTCCTGTAGTTCACTGACATCTACGTCTGAATCGATTATCCTACCTATCTTCGTGTCATCAGCGAATTTGCTCATATCACTAGAAATTCCCTCGTCAAGGTCATTTATATATATTATAAACAACAACGGGCCCAAAACCGATCCCTGAGGAACGCCACTTGTTACAGATCCCCACTCCGATTTAACCCCATTTATGCACACCCTCTGCTTCCTATTGGTGAGCCATGACTCGATCCATGACAACACTTTTCCCCCAATGCCATGAGCAGCCACTTTCTTTAACAGTCTCTGATGTGGTACTCTATCAAAAGCCTTACTAAAATCCAAATAAACAATATCGAATTCCTTATCATGATCAACTGCCTCAAAAGCCTTACTGAAAAAAGTTAACAAATTAGTCAGGCAGGAACGGCCCCTAGTGAATCCATGCTGAGTATCATTAATCAAATTATGCCTATCGAGATGGCTTCTTATGTTATCAGCTATAATCGACTCTAGTAATTTGCCTACAATTGATGTTAGACTTATTGGGCGGTAATTTGATGGTAACGACTTGTCCCCTGCTTTAAAAATAGGAATTACATTAGCCATCTTCCACGTATCAGACACTACACCTGTTTGAAGAGATAGATTAAAAATGTTAGTTAAGGGTTCACAGAGTTCCATTTTGCATTCCTTAAGAACCCTTGAAAAAAGCTCATCAGGACCTAGCGATATATTTTGCTTCAAACGGTCTATCTGTTTGATAACCATTTCACTAGTGACTGTGATACTACATAATTTATCTTCTTCAGGCCCACTAAAATACCTAGTTCTTGGGATATTATTAGTGTCTTCCTGAGTGAAAACCGAAAGAAAATAATTATTAAAGATAGAGCACATTTCATTCTCTTTGTCAGTAAGATACCCATCATTATTTTTAAGAGGACCTATCTTATCTCTAACTTTTGTTCTATAAACCTGGAAAAAACTTTTGGGTTAGTTTTTGAATCCCTAGCAACTTTAATTTCATAGTCCCATTTAGCTTTTCTTATACCCTTTTTAACGTCCCTCTTAATGTCAGTATAATGATTTATAAGATGTCCCTCACCTCTTTTTATGCGCCTATAAATTCCTTTCTTCTGCCCTAAAAGATATTTGAGCCTATTATTCATCCATTTTGGGTCATTTCTACTTGATCTAATTTCTTTATACGGGATAAATGTTCTTTGGGCAGCCTGTATAGTGTTAAGAAAACTGTCATATTGATACCTCTCTTCGTCACCCCAGTCCACAGTTGATAAGTGTTCTCTAAGTCCATTATAATCTGCTAAGCGAAAATCTGGGACCGTTACTGAATTATCCCTACTATCATACATCCATTCAATGCTAAATTTAATTGCCTTATGGTCGCTTGAACCGAGTTCCTCTGTAATTTCTAAATTATTAACAAGGGTTTCCTTGCTTGCCAGAACTAAGTCAAGTAGGTTATTTCCCCTTGTAGGTTCTGTCACAAACTGCTTCAAAAAACAATCCTGAACTACTTCTAAAAAGTCGTTAGATTCTAAATTCCCTGTCGAGAAATTCCAATCAATCTGACTAAAGTTAAAGTCCCTAAATTACTACGTTATCGTGCCTTGTGGCCTTAACAATTTCCTCCCAAAGTAATCTCCCTTGTTCCCTATCTAAGTTTGGAGGACGGTAAATCACGCCTAAAATCAATTTTTCGCACCCCTCTGAAAATTGTATCCAGACAGACTCTGTATGTGTTATTTCAGACTTTATACCCGTTTTTATGCAACAATTTAAATGATCACGGACATAGAGTGCCACCCCAACCCCCTTCCCGATACTTCTGTCTATTTGGAACAATTTAAAACCCTGAATGTGACATTCGGCAGGCATGTCCCGATTTTCATATTAAACCATGTTTCAGTTATTGCAAAAACATCAATATTACCTGTACTTGCAACTAATCTCAACTCGTCCATCTTATTCCTAGCACTATGACTATTGGTGTAATATACACTTAAAGACCCTCCTTTCTCTTTACCCTTCCTGCTCATTTCTGTTTTCCCTTATACCTATTACTGTCCTTGTCACCTAGTGCCACTGGCTTTCCAATATCCACCTTATTCTGCCTATTACTAGTTCCCCTAGAGTTTATAACATTACTACACTGGGACTTCACTGTTTTCCCCCCATAACCCATACCACTAACTTTTTCTAGTTTAAAGCCCTAACAGCTCCCTCCACTGCAGTTGCCAGTGCCCCCACCCCAGACCTAGATAAGTGAACCCCATCCCTGGCATACATGTCATTTCTGCCATAGAAGAGGTCCCAGTTGTCAATGAATGTTACTGCATTTTCCTTACAGTATTTGTCCAGCCAGCAATTGACACCAATTGCCCTGGACAGCCATTCATTCCAACTCCTCTCCTTGGCAAAATACCACATATGACAGGGTTCCCACCCTTCTTCCTAATTCTGTCTATTGCTGACCTATAGCTGCTAATCAGCTCCTCACTTCTACGTCTGCCAACATCGTTGCCTCCAGCACTGAGACAGATAATAGGATTGCTCCCATTACCTCTCATGATGTCGTCCAGACGGCTAACAATATCCTTCATCCCAGGCCCAGGATAACACACCCTCTGCCTCCTATTCCTATCCTTAAGACAAAATTCCCTATCCATAAACTTCAAAAGTCTTTTTACTGTATCAAGATTTTTAAATACAACTTTGATATTAAAATTCTTAAGAAAAGAAGGCATATCCTCAGGGACACTACTGCACCTTGCGTTTCATCCTCAGGGACACTACTGCACCTTGGCTGCATCCTCAGGGACACTACTGCACCTTGCGTTGCATCCTCAGGGAACTACGCATCTTGCGCTGCATCCTCAGGGACACTACTGCCTTGCGCTGCGTCCTCAGGGACACTACTGCACCTTGCGTTGCATCCTCAGGGACACTACTGCACCTTGCGTTGCATCCTCAGGGACACTACTGCATCTTGTTGCATCCTCAGGCACTCTCTTGCGTGCATCCTCAGGGACACTACTGCACCTTGCGTTGCATCCTCAGGGACACTACTGCACCTTGCGTTGCATCCTCAGGGACACTACTGCACCTTGCGTTGCATCCTCAGGGACACTACTGCATCTTGCGCTGCATCCTCAGGGACACTACTGCACCTTGCGCTACGTCCTCAGGGACACTACTGCACCTTGCGCTACGTCCTCAGGGACACTACTGCACCTTGCGTTGCATTCTCAGGGACACTACTGCACCTTGCGTTGCATCCTCAGGGACACACTGACCTTGCGTTGCATCCTCAGGGACACTCTGCCTTGCTGCATCCTCAGGTACACTACTGCATCTTGCGTTGCATCCTCAGGGACACTACTGCATCTTGCGTTGCATCCTCAGGGACACTACTGCATCTTGCGCTGCGTCCTCAGGGACACTACTGCACCTTGCGTTGCATCCTCAGGGACACTACTGCACCTTGTGCTGCATCCTCAGGGACACTACTGCACCTTGCGCTGCATCCTCAGGGACACTACTGCATCTTGCGTTGCATCCTCAGGGACACTACTGCACCTTGCGCTGCATCCTCAGGGACACTACTGCACCTTGCGCTGCATCCTCAGGGACACTACTGCACCTTGCGCTGCATCCTCAGGGACACTACTGCACCTTGCTTTGCATCCTCAGGGACACTACTGAACCTTGCTTTGCATCCTCAGGGACACTACTGCACCTTGCGTTGCATCCTCAGGGACACTACTGCACCTTGCGCTGCGTCCTCAGGGACACTACTGCACCTTGCGCTGCGTCCTCAGGGACACTACTGCATCTTGCGCTGCGTCCTCAGGGACACTACTGCACTTTGCGCTGCGTCCTCAGGGACACTACTGCACCTTGTGCTGCGTCCTCAGGGACACTACTGCACCTTGCGCTGCATCCTCAGGGACACTACTGCATCTTGCGTTGCATCCTCAGGGACACTACTGCATCTTGCGCTGCGTCCTCAGGGACACTACTGCACCTTCGCTGCATCCTCAGGGACACTACTGCACCTTGCGTTGCATCCTCAGGGACACTACTGCATCTTGCGCTGCTTCCTCAGGGACACTACTGCATCTTGCGCTGCGTCCTCAGGGACACTACTGCATCTTGCGCTGCATCCTCAGGGACACTACTGCATCTTGCGTTGCGTCCTCAGGGACACTACTGCATCTTGCGTTGCATCCTCAGGGACACTACTGCATCTTGCGCTGCGTCCTCAGGGACACTACTGCATCTAGCGCTGCGTCCTCAGGGACACTACTGCATCTTGCGCTGCGTCCTCAGGGACACTACTGCATCTCTCGCTGCATCCTCAGGGACACTACTGAATCTTGCGCTGCGTCCTCAGGGACACTACTGCATCTTGCGCTGCGTCCTCAGGGACACTACTACATCTTGCGTTGCATCCTCAGGGACACTACTGCATCTTGCGTTGCATCCTCAGGGACACTACTGAATCTTGCGCTGCGTCCTCAGGGACACTACTACATCTTGCGTTGCATCCTCAGGGACACTACTACATCTTGCGTTGCATCCTCAGGGACACTACTGCATCTCTCGCTGCATCCTCAGGGACACTACTGCATCTCTCGCTGCATCCTCAGGGACACTACTGCATCTCTCGCTGCATCCTCAGGGACACTACTGCACCTTGCGTTGCATCCTCAGGGACACTACTGCACTTTGCGCTGCATCCTCAGGGACACTACTGCATCTCTCGCTGCATCCTCAGGGACACTACTGCACCTTGCGTTGCATCCTCAGGGACACTACTGCATCTTGCTTTGCATCCTCAGGGACACTACTGCATCTCTCGCTGCATCCTCAGGGACACTACTGCACCTTGCGTTGCATCCTCAGGGACACTACTGCATCTTGCGCTGCATCCTCAGGGACACTACTGCATCTTGCGCTGCATCCTCAGGGACACTACTGCACCTTGCGTTGCATCCTCAGGGACACTACTGCATCTCTCGCTGCATCCTCAGGGACACTACTGCACCTTGCGCTGCATACTCAGGGACACTACTGCATCTTGCACTGCATCCTCAGGGACACTACTGCATCTCTCGCTGCATCCTCAGGGACACTACTGCACCTTGCGCTGCATCCTCAGGGACACTACTGCATCTTGCGTTGCATCCTCAGGGACACTACTGCATCTCTCGCTGCATCCTCAGGGACACTACTGCATCTTGCGCTGCATCCTCAGGGACACTACTGCATCTTGCGTTGCATCCTCAGGGACACTACTGCATCTCTCGCTGCATCCTCAGGGACACTACTGCATCTTGCGTTGCATCCTCAGGGACACTACTGCATCTTGCGTTGCGTCCTCAGGGACACTACTGCATCTTGCGTTGCATCCTCAGGGACACTACTGCATCTCTCGCTGCATCCTCAGGGACACTACTTCATCTTGCGCTGCATCCTCAGGGACACTACTGCATCTCTCGCTGCATCCTCAGGGACACTACTGCATCTTGCGCTGCGTCCTCAGGGACACTACTGCATCTCTCGCTGCATCCTCAGGGACACTACTGCATCTTGCGTTGCATCCTCAGGGACACTACTGCATCTTGCGCTGCATCCTCAGGGACACTACTGCATCTTGCGCTGCATCCTCAGGGACACTACTGCATCTTGCGCTGCATCCTCAGGGACACTACTGCATCTTGCGCTGCATCCTCAGGGACACTACTGCACCTTGCGTTGCATCCTCAGGGACACTACTGCACTCTCGCTGCATCCTCAGGGACACTACTGCATCTCTCGCTGCATCCTCAGGGACACTACTGCATCTTGCGCTGCATCCTCAGGGACACTACTGCATCTTGCGTTGCATCCTCAGGGACACTACTGCATCTCTCGCTGCATCCTCAGGGACACTACTGCATCTTGCGCTGCATCCTCAGGGACACTACTGCATCTCTCGCTGCATCCTCAGGGACACTACTGCACCTTGCGCTGCATCCTCAGGGACACTACTGCACCTTGCGCTGCATCCTCAGGGACACTACTGCATCTCTCGCTGCATCCTCAGGGACACTACTGCATCTCTCGCTGCATCCTCAGGGACACTACTGCATCTTGCGTTGCATCCTCAGGGACACTACTGCATCTTGCGCTGCATCCTCAGGGACACTACTGCATCTTGCGTTGCATCCTCAGGGACACTACTGCATCTCTCGCTGCATCCTCAGGGACACTACTGCATCTCTCGCTGCATCCTCAGGGACACTACTGCATCTTGCGCTGCATCCTCAGGGACACTATTGCATCTCTCGCTTCATCCTCAGGGACACTACTGCATCTCTCGCTGCATCCTCAGGGACACTACTGCATCTTGCGCTGCATCCTCAGGGACACTACTGCATCTCTCGCTGCATCCTCAGGGACACTACTGCATCTTGCGTTGCATCCTCAGGGACACTACTGCATCTCTCGCTGCATCCTCAGGGACACTACTGCATCTTGCGTTGCATCCTCAGGGACACTACTGCACCTTGCGCTGCATCCTCAGGGACACTACTGCATCTTGCGCTGCATCCTCAGGGACACTACTGCATCTTGCGTTGCATCCTCAGGGACACTACTGCACCTTGCGTTGCATCCTCAGGGACACTACTGCACCTTGCGCTGCATCCTCAGGGACACTACTGCACCTTGCGCTGCATCCTCAGGGACACTACTGCATCTTGCGCTGCATCCTCAGGGACACTACTGCACCTTGCGCTGCATCCTCAGGGACACTACTGCACCTTGAGTTGCATCCTCAGGGACA
>WNWK01016610.1:22500-44475 GCA_009830355.1 Cherax destructor
GTCAGGGTAGCAGCAGTAGCAACACCAACAGCAGCAGCAGCCCAGCAGGAACTGTTATTGAGAAGTGGGTACCCCAGAGTGCCTCCCATATGTCAACACCTGCCCAGCCAGTCACTCCGGTATTTAAGTACTTTGCCAGTGTTGTTTGTTTGTTGTGATAGTTCGCAGTATGATCATTCACTGATTTTGTACGCAGGGTGCTTTGAAGACAATCGCTGACGGTGTTCGTAGGGTGCACTGAATACAGTCGCTGACTATGTTCGTAGGGTGCTCTGAAGGCAGTCACTGACAGTGTTCGTAGGGTGCTCTGGATACAGTCGCTGACAATGTTCGTAGAGTGCTCTGAAGGCAGCCGCTGACAATGTTCGTAGGGTGCACTGAAGACAGTCGCTGACAACGTTCGTAGGGTGCTCTGAAGACAGTCGCTAACAACGTTCGTAGGGTGCACTGAAGACAGTCGCTGACAATGTTCGCAGGCTACAACAATGTTCAGGAATAAAGCTAAAAGAATACAACCAAGCATAAACATAAATAATACACTGAAAGACAATACGAGGAATAAGTCTTGAGTATTCACGTTGACAGCAGCAATCTTAAATTTAACCCACACATCCAGAATACATTTTAAACAATGATCATTCTTTCCAGAATACGCTTTAAACAACAAGCAAGTCAAGACAACTTAATCTGTACCACTTTTTAATTCATCTTACCTCACTTCTGGTATATGGAGAGGGTTCCGGGGGTCAACGCCCCCACGGCCCGGTCTGTGACCAGGCCTCATGGTGGATCAGGGCCTGATCAACCAGGTTGTTACTGTTGGCCGCACGCAAACCGACGTACGAACCACAGCCTGGCTGGTCAGGTACTGACTTCAGGTGCTTGTCCAGTGCCTGCTTGAAGACAGCCAGGGGTCTATTGGTAATCCCCCTTATGTATGCTGGGAGGCAGTTGAACAGTTTTGGGACCCTGACACTTATTGTGTTGTCTTTTATCATGCTAGTGGCGCCCCTGCTTTCATTGGGAGGATGTTGCATCGTCTGCCGAGTCTTTTGCTTTCATAGGGAGTGAGTTTGGTACTAATCCCTCTAGGATTTTCCAAGTGTATTTGATCATGTATCTCTCCCGCCTGCGTTCTAGGGAGTACAGGTTTAGGAACTTCAAGCGTTCCCAGTAATTGAGGTGTTTTATCGCAGTTATATGTGTCGTGAAGGTTCTCTGTACACGGGGATGTTCAACAGTAAATCATCTAAAACCATCCAACTCAAAAAAGATTTGCCATAATAATAAGAATAATAAAAATAAGAATAATAGTAATTTTTATTTCTACAAATACATATACAGTGTACTAGGCATACAGGGTGCGACCCACACCAGTCGACTAATACCCAGGGTGCGACCCACACCAGTCGACTAACACCCAGGATGCGACCCACACCAGTCGACTAACACCCAGGTACCTATTTTACTGATAGGTGAACATTTACTATGATAATTATTACAAACACTGGTACTGTCACGCTGGTCGTAAAGAAAGCCTACCAGCATAGGCCTAATCAATAGAGCAGTCAAGAATTTTAAGAATAAAATATATACACCATGTGTTTTCTTTTAAGTACTCATATATTCCCACCATAAATATCTACAGATATATACAATAGGTTTGAAAGATACCATAATGTGAGTAGTTTAACAAAAGCATAATAAGTACTCTCTTGAGCCACAGCTCATACACCCATTGACCGTACAAAATACAGAACACTTGTCTTTGTTAATCATCTGAAAGACTGTGAGGAACTGAAGCTCCAGGGTGGACCCTTGTTACAAGGAAGGCTACCCTGGCGACCCCCTCCTGGCCTAGACTAGCTGACTTATACAACCCTGTATTTGAAAGGATGCCCTTCATTTGCACCAGCTATAAGCTGCTATGATTTAAGCTAATTATTGATGGTATGCAAGATTGTGGTTATGTGGATCAGGCCACATGTCATTATGTTGCCTTAGAATGACCTTTGCTAATATGTCGGCGATTACAGCCTTTCTATTAACTGGTCCCTCTGCTAATACTATCTATCTTTCTAGCCTTCACAGACGCCGTCTAGTCGGTTTAGATCTTATACATAACTGTCTTCTTATTACTCTTCTTATTACTAATTTTTTTTTATAATCTAAACATTCTGAACTACCTCACTATGTTAAATCTATTTAATCATTTGAAATTTGTATTCATATGTAATTTGTAATATAGATTAAGAACTAGTATTAAGTCTGCCCGAAATGCCTAGCATGTCCAGGCATGCTAGACATGCTAACGGCCATCTTTGTAATTATAGTCTTTAAATGTAAAACACACATTGTAATTTTTACAGAGAAATAAAGCATCTTGAATCTTGAATCTTAACATTAATCTTGGTCCTAGCTTTGCTTCTGTTGTTGTTGGCTTTTCTCAGTACTTTGTCAAATGCTCTGATCCTCAAAACACTTGTGACTTGACCTGATCTTTGCCTCCTCTCCTTTCCTCTTGACCTATCTCTGTTTTCTTTGCCTTCCCTGTCTTTTGACTTTCCTCTTTCTTGCTTTCTTTTCCTCCAGCTTGGAGCAGTTGGCCTACTGTAGTTGTCTACCACCTTGAGGACAGTGTTAGTGTTGCAGTACTTCAGTCTTCACCACCTTGAGGACAGTGTTAGTGTTGCAGTACTTCAGTCTTCATGATGGCCACGCTGAGGCGATGGAACATGAAAGTGGCTGCCCTTGGGTCCCTGGTGGTGTCGATGAGTCTGAAACCCAGTTCTTCAAGGAAACGTGTGGCATTTTTTTCCCCATGATTCCAAGGTCTCTGATCCCACTGGGACAAATTGATACTGTTGGCTTATGTCCCTGTACTTGCTGATCTTGCACTCCTCCCTGTGGTCAGCAGCTCCTCCCTGTCGCCCGACACTGTGATGGATGTAGGTGTCAGCTAAGAGCTTGCCATTCTTCCAAGGATAGATGGTGATCCCGTAGGGGCTGTTTGCTGGGTTGTGGGTATTGTTGGCTGCTAGTGATCGGGGCTCTCTCTCGGCTGGGCATCCAGCTGTAGCAAGGGTTCTCTTTATGATGTCGTTGACTTCATTGTGTCTTGCATGCCAGCACTTGGTTTTGGAACAGTTAAGACCATGTAGACCATATTGGTCGCCTTTCGCATCGCCGCAAATACACGTATATTCCGTGTGAATTGAGGCAGCAAGGCGCAGAGCCACTGCAATACGGAGGGTTTTAGGGTCGAGGCGTGTTCCCATTGCCGAAATGGGAACTGTTTGGAGAAAATCCCCAGAGTGATGTGCACTCACAGCTCGAAGACGGGCAGTCTCTCTATCTGATGTTACAGCCCTAAGCATGTTGGCAAGCATCTTTTCAGTGATGGGACCATCCCAACTTGACTGTTTGTAGGCCAGTTCTGCACTAGGTTTTGGTGCTGGAGCAGCAAGAGTCTCCCATTCAGTGATGGCACTGGCGTAGAGTACTGCCTTCACTGTTACTCTCTGGGTACTGCCTTCATTGTTACTCTCTGGGTACTGTCTTCACTGTTACTCTCTGGGTACTGCCATCACTGTTACTCTCTGGGTACTGCCTTTACTGTTACTCTCTAGGTACTGCCTTCACTGTTACTCTCTGGGTACTGCCTTCACTATTACTCTGGGTATTGCCTTCACTGTTACTCTGGGTACTGCCTTCACTGTTACTCTCTGGATACTGCCTTCACTGTTACTCTGGGTACTGCCTTCACTGTTACTGTGTGGTTACTGCCTGCACTGATATACTGTCTGGGTACTGCCCTCATTGTTAACTGCCTAGGTACTGCCCTCACTGTTAACTACCTGGGTACTGCCCTTACTGTTAACTGCCTGGGTACTGCCCTCACTGTTAACTGCCTGGGTACTGCTCTCACTGTTAATTGCCTGGGTACTGCCCTTCCTGTTAACGCCTGGGTACTGCCCTCACTGTTAACTGCCTGGGTACTGTCCTCACTGTTAACTATAATAATCATTTCACTAGTTTTAGTTTGCCCCAAAAGCTTGCCAAAACAAGGAACTGACCTTCGAAGGAACATAAATATATAATCCCAGAGCTGAATCAGAATCCTTTAATTCAGGTTTAGACTGCCTTTGATTGATTAGGCTCCCCTTATATGCTGAATTTTCTTTAATTCCGGCTCGTTTTCTGTAGCCTCTGACGCCATCTATTGGAGAAGAAAGACACCCAGCAGAGCACATCCCTGACGTCACTTAGTTTGATGAGAGGCTGTGCAGCGAGAGGTTGTGGCCGAGCTTTGTGTGCTGGTTATTGCAATCTAACGAATTGTGGTGAGTGGGATAGGCCTCCCAGCGGAGTTGTGAGGGTGGAGAGGACGCCGGAGAGGGAGTTAGAGCGGTAGAGGAGGTGAGTAGAAGCCATGATAGGGGACAGGTCCTGCCTGCTGGCAGCCTATGTCTCCCGCTCTTATCACACAAACACTATACGGGGAAAGGCAAGCCACTACATTATTTATTACAGCGATATCATTGACCGCCGCTCTCGTACTGCCGTAGCACGCCAAGGTTTTGTTAGACGAGGGAGGGCGGAATTATGGGGCGCGTGGACTGCCCCATACTTTAGGAATAAACAAGGGGTGGGTCACTGTTCCAGGTGTCAGGAATTGATCTGTTGGAGATACTGTAATGTGTTACCTTCACTGTTACTGTGTGGGTACTGCCTTCACTGTTACTGTGGGTACTGCCTTCACTGTTACTCTCTGGGTACTGCCTTCACTGTTACTGTGGGTACTGCCTTCACTGTTACTGTGTGGGTACTGCCTTCACTGTTACTCTCTGGGTACTGCCTTCACTGTTACTCTGGGTACTGTCTTCACTGTTACTCTGGGTACTGCCTTCATTGTTACTCTGGGTACTGCCTTCATTGTTACTCTCTGGTACTGCCTTCACTGTTACTCTCTGGGTACTGCCTTCACTGTTACTCTCTGGGTACTGCCTTCACTGTTACTCTCTGGGTACTGCCTTCATTGTTACTCTCTGGGTACTGCCTTCACTGTTACTCTCTGGGTACTGCCTTCACTGTTACTCTCTGGGTACTGCCTTCACTGTTACTCTCTGGGTACTGCCTTCACTGTTACTCTCTGGGTACTGCCCTCACTGTTAACTGCCTGGGTACTGCCCTCACTGTTAACTGCTTGGGCACTGCCCTCACTGTTAACTGCTTGGGCACTGCCCTCACTGTTAACTGCCTGGTTACTGCCCTCACTGTTAACTGCCTGGTTACTGCCCTCACTGTTAACTGCCTGGTTACTGCCCTCACTGTTAACTGCCTGGTTACTGCCCTCACTGTTAACTGCCTGGTTACTGCCCTCACTGTTAACTGCCTGGTTACTGCCCTCACTGTTAACTGCCTGGTTACTGCCCTCACTGTTAACTGCCTGGTTACTGCCCTCACTGTTAACTGCCTGGTTACTGTCCTCACTGTTAACTGCCTGGTTACTGCCCTCACTGATACTCTCTGGGTACTGCCCTAACACTCATTCAATAGAGAGATTTTTTTTAGTGTCAGGAAGAAGAAAAAATTTGCAGGAAATGACAAAAATGCTGCACCACCTCGGAGTCAGTGGCACAGTCAGTGGCCCCCACTCCAGAAGAACAGATATTAGTCCCAACACACGAAGCCCCCAACAAACAAGCAATACGACTTCATTTGTATTTGCAAATATACAGGGTGTAAAGCTATCAACCAACAGCAAAATACCTTTCATCAGTGGACTCCTCAGTCAATTATTTGGATGCGACAGAAAGAACAGGTAACATTGGGGGGGGGAGGTTGGCCTGTATGTCAGAATCTCATTTTCTCAGAATTACTAAACATCACAAGTGATGTAGTTGAAGTTTTGGCAGTAGAAATTGAGAACCAAAACCTAGTCATTCTGGTTGTATAATATATATATATATGGCAGGTACTCGAGGGCCTGGTCCCAAATCTGTACAATGCCATAACATACTGGAGCGAGAGATATGGAAGGAAATGCAGAATAAACCCAGTGAAAAGTAGGGGTGCAGTGGGCACAATAAGGGAACACTATCAACATTCGGGGCCCCAGACTATTTAACATCTTACCAGAAGATATCAGAAATACTACTGGAACAAGAGAAAACTGGACAAGTATCTTCACCAGATGCCAGATCAGCCAGGCTGTGATGGATATGTGGGGAAGCAGGCCACCAGCAGCAGCAACCTGGTCTTGCAGCCGCAGCCCTAAACATCTTGTTGATAGGTGATTTCACTTGAAGATATTTCAATGAAGAACGTATCAAATAATGTTATAACAGAGGTAACCCCAGGAGGCAGCAGCCCAGATGAAAATTTTCGCACACATGATCTATTAAATCTCTGCAACAAATTCACCTTAAACCAGCAAATAACGGAGCCAACAAGACTGGAAAATACGCGACTCTCTTTTCACTAATGACGATCTGCTACATGATATAACACTGCTACATGATATAACAGTATCAAAGACAATTCGCCTCTCAACATAATAGAAGTTCGGACTTATATGCACAGGGCTCCTGACCGACACACTGAGATCAGTTATGAGGTGCTGTCATTAAACTCAACTTCAAGAACATCCACTGGGATCAAATTAACCATATCCTTAATAAAACCTGCTGGGAAGATATATATCCTAAACACGGATCCGAACCAGTGCCTAGAAAGGATAAATTCTGTGGCACTTGAGGTATGCTTAAGGCACATTCCCCTAAGGAACAAGAAAAGATGTAAACCAGAAAGAGAGAGGCGCTCCCTCTACAAGCAAAGGCGAAGAATCAGAGCTTCTAAAAGGGGCCAGTCTATCTGGAACACGGAAGGAAGCACTGGCTAGAGATATAAAAAATATATAGAGCTTAAGTTAAATATACAGAATCCAAGAAACATTACATACAGTATTAGGCTCTTGCTTAAACAAAATGGGACTTACACATATGACACCAAAAAAGTGTGTACATACGTGTACACTCACCACTATGTGGTTGTAGGGGTCGAGTCGCGGCTCCTGGTCCAGCCTCTTCGCTGGTCACTTCTAGGTTCACTCCTTGCTTCGAGTCTTATCGTACCTCATCGTAAAGCTATACATGGAACCTTAATTCTTATGAAAGACATTAATTTAGACTGGTGGCTGATTGTCTTAATTACCCCTCAGGTAGTCAGTAGGTATTAAACCTAATTTTCTATCACTTACATCCTCTCCATGCTTATTATCTCAAAATTAGGTACCACCCACAGTGTGCAGGTACCCTGTTTTATGAGAGTTGTGGGGGGGGGGGACCTACAGTAGCTATGTTTTCCTGTCAGTGTATCACACAGGATGGGTCAGCAGGTCATATTGTATCACAGGATGGGTCAAGATAAGATTTATTGGGATTTTTAACCCCGGAGGGTTAGCCACCCAGGATAACCCAAGAAAGTCGGTGCGTCATAGAGGACTGTCTGATTCCTATTGTGGTCCTTCAGTCTTGTCCCCCAGGATGTGATCCACACTAGTCGACTAACATCCAGGTACCTACTTACTGCTAGGTGAACAGGGACAACAGGCGTAAGAAAACATACCTAACGTTTTCACCCATGCCGGGGATTAAACCACGGACACTCAGTATGTGAAAGAGGGGAGCGTTGTCAACGGAGCCACGGGACGCGGGTCAGCAGGACTGACCTGCTGAGTATCTCATCAGTCATGTTAATACTGTGGTAGGGAATAGTGACAGTAAATCAGTAAAACACGCAGTGCGGCCAGGAGCTACGACTCGCCCTCTGCAACCACAAATAGTCTGGTGGACGTAACCATCTTCACTATAAAGTGTAATAACGCACATTGTCTTGTTTACAAGTCTTCAAGAGGAAACTGGACAAGTATCAGCAGGTGCCAGAACAACTAGGCTGTGATGGATATATGTGGGTCAGCGGGCCACCAGCAGCAACAGCCTGGTTGACCAGGCAAACACCAAATGAGTCTGGCCCAAGGCTGGGCTTTGGGAGTAGAAAAACTCAGAACTCCTCAAAGGTACGTATACTATGGGTTAAGTAGCTACGGCAGTTGTCAATTGTTAGGTTCCAGCAGAGCTTCAGCTACTGTTACTTGGTAATTAGCATCTCTCAGGATACTCTATCACACACCATAATGGTCCTGTCAATTTAGCAGGGGTAAAAAAAAAAAGTCACATACATAACTAATCGAAAAAAATGCATTTAAATTGACAATGTACCGGCCTTAGTTAATATTATCGTATGTTCCAAAACACAGACGAAAGGAGTTTGTGCGCCACAAGTAAAATAATGTTAAGTAAAAGGACACAAATGCAACTAATGTGACATTTTATTGTGGCAACGTTTCGCTCTCCAGGAGCTTTGTCAAGCCGTTACAAACAATACATGGACACACAGGGTATATATATACTCAGAGTGAGGTGTAATACTAGTGGTGGTAGAAGTAGTAGTGATATGGTAAATTAGACACATATGCAACACTTGGGTATCTTTAAGTTGATATAAGTTGTAGTAGTAGTAGTACAATAAGGTAGAACAATCAATTTGCACATGAGTAAAAGGTGATAAAAGCAATTACTTGGGTAGTATAAAAATAGGTTAGACAAATATTTCTGCTGGAGGTTGGAATAGAGAAGGCCTGTAGCAGTGTTCCACATCTGCGAAGTGCTTGTGTAGTAGGAGAGACTATGTGATGGTAGGGTTTACTGTTTCAGGAGGATTCTTGCTAAGACTTCAGAGATGGTAAAGCTGCCTTTGTTTTGTTTGTGTTAGAAACAGCGATAAGTGCTGATTCAAGGCACTTGCGTCTGCGGAAATTAGTTTCTTTGATTACTAAATGGGCGTCTTTGAATTTCATGAGATGATTGGTAGAATTTCGGTGTTGTACGCAGGCGTTGTTCAGGTTATCGTTCCTACATGCATTAATGTGTTCATTGAGGCGTGTTTCCAGGTTTCTTGCTGTTTCTCCTACATAAATCCTGTCGCAGCCTCCACAGGGTATAGTGTAGACCCCTGCGTTGACTGGTTCATGGTGCTTGGATTTTGTCCTGGTTAGATCCTTTATAGAAATCCTGGAAGCGATGGCGACTCTAGTGTTAGCTTGTGCAAATACTTTAGAAATGTTGGATGCAACCTGGCTGTTGGGAAGAATTATAACTGTTTGGAGTGGTGTTGACGCGTGGAGAATTAATGATCTGAAGAGCTCTTTTCTTGCAATCCTTGATGAAAAAGGAAGGAAAATGTAAATCAGTGAATGTTTGGTGAATGTAAGTACATACCTTGTCAAGAAACTCAGGACTACAAATTCGGTAAGCTCTTAGGAAAAATCCTATGATGATGCCTCTTTTGGTCTTAGTATCTTGACTGGAATAAAAGTGTGAGATCATTTTTATTTGTAGGTTTCCGGTAAACTTGAAATCTTAGATTGTTATCTACTTTGTGGATGAGGACGTGGAACACTGCTACAGGCCTTCTCTATTCCAACCCAAGTAATTGCTTTATCACCTTTTACTCATGTGCAAGTTGATTGTTCTACCTTATTGTATTACTACTACTACTACTACAACTTATATCACTACTACTTCTACCACCATTATTATTACACCTCACTCTGAGCATATATATACCCTCTGTGTCCATGTAGAAACGTTGCCACAATAAAATGTCATATTAGTTGCATTTGTGTCCTTTTACTTAACATATTATCGGTAATTCTACCAATAAATGACAAAAAAAGTCACAATACCGTGACTTGAACAATACATACAACCCGCACATAGAAGAGAGTAGCTTACCACGACGTTTCGGTCCCACTTGGACCATTTACAAAGTTGTAGATGAATGGTTCAGGGAACCGACGAGTTGGTAAATTAGACACATATGCAACACTTGGATATCTTTGAGGAAACGTTTCGCCACACAGTGGCTTCATCAGTCCATACAAAGGAGAAACGTGAAGAACAGGAGGAGTTTCTACTTTGTATGGACTGATGAAGCCACTGTGTGGCGAAACATTTCCTCAATAAAGATACCCAAGTGTTGCATATGTGTCTAATTTACCAACTCGTCGGTTCTGTGAACCATTTATCTACATAAATGTAGGATGTTGAGTGGGATGAAGGAAGATGTGTTACTGTAGAATGATGTGGCTTGTCTGTCCTCGTTTAGCAGATGTGGCTTGTCTGTCCTCGTTTAGCAGATGTGGCTTGTCTGTCCTCGTTTAGCAGATGTGGCTTGTCTGTCCTCGTTTAGCAGATGTGGCTTGTCTGTCCTCGTTTAGCAGATGTGGCTTGTCTGTCCTCGTTTAGCAGATGTGGCTTGTCTGTCCTCGTTTAGCAGATGTGGCTTGTCTGTCCTCGTTTAGCAGATGTGGCTTGTCTGGCCTCGTTTAGCAGATGTGGCTTGTCTGTCCTCGTTTAGCAGATGTGGCTTGTCTGTCCTCGTTTAGCAGATGTGGCTTGTCTGTCCTCGTTTAGCAGATGTGGCTTATCTGTCCTCGTTTAGCAGATGTGGCTTATCTGTCCTTGTTTAGCAGATGTGGCTTATCTGTCCTCGTTTAGCAGATGTGGCTTATCTGTCCTCGTTTAGCAGATGTGGCTTATCTGGCCTTGTTTAGCAGATGTGGCTTGTCTGTCCTCGTTTAGCAGATGTGGCTTGTCTGTCCTCGTTTAGCAGATGTGGCTTGTCTGTCCTCGTTTAGCAGATGTGGCTTGTCTGTCCTCGTTTAGCAGATGTGGCTTGTCTGTCCTCGTTTAGCAGATGTGGCTTGTCTGTCCTCGTTTAGCAGATGTGGCTTGTCTGTCCTCGTTTAGCAGATGTGGCTTATCTGTCCTCGTTTAGCAGATGTGGCTTATCTGTCCTTGTTTAGCAGATGTGGCTTATCTGTCCTCGTTTAGCAGATGTGGCTTATCTGTCCTCGTTTAGCAGATGTGGCTTATCTGGCCTTGTTTAGCAGATGTGGCTTGTCTGTCCTCGTTTAGCAGATGTGGCTTGTCTGTCCTCGTTTAGCAGATGTGGCTTGTCTGTCCTCGTTTAGCAGATGTGGCTTGTCTGTCCTCGTTTAGCAGATGTGGCTTGTCTGGCCTCGTTTAGCAGATGTGGCTTGTCTGGCCTCGTTTAGCAGATGTGGCTTGTCTGTCCTCGTTTAGCAAATGTGGCTTGTCTGTCCTCGTTTAGCAGATGTGGCTTGTCTGCCTCGTTTAGCAGATGTGGCTTATCTGGCCTCGTTTAGCAGATGTGGCTTATCTGTCCTCGTTTAGCAGATGTGGCTTATCTGTCCTCGTTTAGCAGATGTGGCTTATCTGTCCTCGTTTAGCAGATGTGGCTTATCTGTCCTCGTTTAGCAGATGTGGCTTTCTGGCCTCGTTTAGCAGATGTGGCTTGTCTGTCCTCGTTTAGCAGATGTGGCTTGTCTGTCCTCGTTTAGCAGATGTGGCTTGTCTGTCCTCGTTTAGCAGATGTGGCTTGTCTGGCCTCGTTTAGCAGATGTGGCTTGTCTGGCCTCGTTTAGCAGATGCGGCTTGTTTGGCCTCGTTTAGCAGATGCGGCTTGTCTGGCCTCGTTTAGCAGATGTGGCTTGTCTGGCCTCGTTTAGCAGATGTGGCTTGTCTGGCCTCGTTTAGCAGATGTGGCTTGTCTGGCCTCGTTTAGCAGATGTGGCTTGTCTGGCCTCGTTTAGCAGATGTGGCTTATCTGGCCTCGTTTAGCAGATGTGGCTTGTCTGGCCTCGTTTAGCAGATGTGGCTTGTCTGGCCTCGTTTAGCAGATGTGGCTTGTCTGGCCTCGTTTAGCAGATGTGGCTTGTCTGGCCTCGTTTAGCAGATGTGGCTTGTCTGGCCTCGTTTAGCAGATGTGGCTTGTCTGGCCTCGTTTAGCAGATGTGGCTTGTCTGTCCTCGTTTAGCAGATGTGGCTTGTCTGGCCTCGTTTAGCAGATGTGGCTTGTCTGTCCTCGTTTAGCAGATGTGGCTTGTCTGTCCTCGTTTAGCAGATGTGGCTTGTCTGTCCTCGTTTAGCAGATGTGGCTTGTCTGTCCTCGTTTAGCAGATGTGGCTTGTCTGGCCTCGTTTAGCAGATGTGGCTTGTCTGGCCTCGTTTAGCAGATGTGGCTTGTCTGGCCTCGTTTAGCAGATGTGGCTTGTCTGGCCTCGTTTAGCAGATGTGGCTTGTCTGGCCTCGTTTAGCAGATGTGGCTTGTCTGGCCTCGTTTAGCAGATGTGGCTTGTCTGGCCTCGTTTAGCAGATGTGGCTTGTCTGGCCTCGTTTAGCAGATGTGGCTTGTCTGGCCTCGTTTAGCAGATGTGGCTTGTCTGGCCTCGTTTAACAGCAGCAATGGCAGCTGCCACAAACACTTTCTGAACTTACAATCAACACCTCTGCCGTCTTATCTCCTACCATTTCAAAACAGGATATGGCAATTACCCTGCCATGGTGGCTTATCACTGCTACCCACCATGGTCACTGTATTCATCCACCATGTCCTAGTAGTTAGAGAGCTTTACTATTCCATATTACCATTACCATCGATTGGTAATGTACTCAGGGATACGGGAGAAGTGGGAGCGCTGTGGGCACAATAAGAGAGCACTGTATCAACACCCCTGGTCCAAGACTATACAACGTGCTACCAGCAGATATGAGAAATATTGCTGGAACAAGTGTACAAGTCTTCAAGAGGAAACTGGATCACTGCCTTCGCCAAGTACCAGATCAGGAGAGCTATGATAGATACGTAGGCCAGCACGGCGGCAGCAACAACAACCTAGATGGCATAAATATGTAAAAATATACCCAGCTGGATGAATTATTTTAGCCACCTGGCCGAGTGGCTTACGCACTGGCCTGGAGTTTTAAGACTCGCTCACCATGGGTTCAACCCCCACCCGTTCTGTGGTTTGTTTACATCGTGTTACGATTTCGCGAGTCATGATAGCAAGGCAAGTACCAGGTAAACGTGGCAACAGGCTGAGCTGCGGGAGTCATGATAGCAAGGCAAGTACCAGGTAAACGTGGCCACAGGCTGAGCTACAAGAGTCATGATAGCAAGGCAAGTACCAGGTAAACGTGGCCACATGCTGAGCTGCAAGTCATGATAGCAAGGCAAGTACCAGGTAAACGTGGCCACAGGCTGAGCTGCGGGAGTCATGATAGCAAGGCAAGTACCAGGTAAACGTGGCCACAGGCTGAGCTGCAAGAGTCATGATAGCCAGGGTAGTACCAGGTAAACGTGGCCACAGGCTGAGCTGCGGGAGTCATGATAGCAAGGCAAGTACCAGGTAAACGTGGCCACAGGCTGAGCTGCGGGAGTCATGATAGCCAGGGTAGTACCAGGTAAACGGCCACAGGCTGAGCTGCGGGTCATGAAGCCTGAGCGGTCAGGTACATAAAACGTGGCTCATAGTTGAAACTGACAGGTCCAAACTGAGAGCTGGTCACAGGGAATTATGATATAACTGGAATATATGTTCAACGCATAGCTTTATCAGGAGAGAAGGTGAAAGCATGAAGTTGATTCTGAAATATATCGTCACCAGCTGAGCTTTTCAGTCCAGTAGAGGTGAAAGATGAGGACTTGAGTTAATCATCCTCAGACTGGACTGATTCCTCCATCCTCAGTCTTGACAAGACTGATGGACTGAACACAAACTCTAGACTGAGGGACTGATTACCTCAAACTCCTCATCTTTCACCTGTTTCCAGAATAAACATTCCCAAACTCAAAGCGCCATTATCCAGGAGTCAAGAGCACAACCCGCGCCATTATCAGGAGTCAAGAGCACAACCCGCGCCATTATCAGGAGTCAAGAGCACAACCCGCGCCATTATCAGGAGTCAAGAGCACAACCCGCGCCATTATCAGCAGTCAAGAGCACAACCCGCGCCATTATCAGGAGTCAAGAGCACAACCCGCGCCATTATCAGGAGTCAAGAGCACAACATGTGGCAACAGTACCATGTTTTAGGACGGAGGATTGCAGTACCAAATATATTCTTGTATAGTCTTTTTGGGTATATTTGTTTACCTTGGGGTTTGAGATGTGGGAGATGGTGGTGCCATGAATGGGCCAGTAGGTCTGTTTCAGTGCTCCTTCATTATATATATATATATATATATATATATATATATATATATGTCGTGCCGATTAGGTAAAACTGGTCAATTAGCAAGAACTCATTTAAAATTAAGTCCTTTCCAAAATTTTCTCTTATACGTTTAAAGATATATTTTTTTCATTTACGTTAATGTAAAAATTTATAATTTTGTACCAAGAGAAACTTTGAAAACCTACCTAACCTTATTACAACATGCACAATTTAATTTAGCCTAACCCAACTAAATATATTTTAGATACATTAACATTAATTTAATAATAAACAAACACAATGAAATATATTTTTTTCGTTATGTTCAGAATGATTTTGGCGAAATTATTGCATACACAAATTTTCACTTGTCTTATATGGCAAGGTGAGCGTTGCTATTTAAGCCAAAATCGCAAGTTTTACCTAATCGGCACGACATATATATATATATGGTTGTGTGGGTCGAGTTTTGGAATGTATAATGATAATGTTATTTGACGTTTTGGAGGCGTGGTTGAAATGATAAGGCTTCGGAGGCTTCTTACTTTATTTGTATATAGGTGCGAGTTCACAGGCTGAGTGTCTGTGGCCATGGCCCAGGGCCATGCGCCTTGCGAGGGAGAGACGAGTTAGGCCTGTTGACTGGCTGATGTCTAGGCGCCAAGTGAGGGAGAGGCAAGGGTGAGGCAGACTCACATGGGTATGCCTACAGGCTTGCCCTCTGGCGGAAACTATGGAAACTAGCATGGCACGAAATATGAACTCAGCTGGCAGACAGCATGGCTGTCTATGCAGACAGTCAGGCTGTCTACATCGCTCGGCCACGCACCCATGGTCGACCCGACCATGAATGACATTAAAAAAAATCGGGTCTCTCTCTCGCAAGAACAGGTCACAGAATACGAAAGAAAAATACATATATACATAAACATATGGACATAGGAAAAAACTTCCTCCAGAGAGGGAAGAAAAGTTTTGGAATGTAGGTTGTTGAATGTACCCTCGTTTGTTTTGTGAATGTCTACCTATCAGGGGAATGGTTTTGCTCTGTATAATCATCGCCATTTCTGTTCTTTTTTTTGTATCAGTAATAGCTTATTGGTACTAATAGCAGCAGCTTTTGATGTCGGCAGCGCCGTAATACTGATTTCGACAATTTTTTTCACTCCATCAACTAACGAGAGGGTTATAGAGCCTTTTAAATCTCAACATTCATTCTACTTTAAAATGGCGTTGGAGATAAATGTTATAAAATATCGATACGATGGAAAAAACAAATTGCAATATATGATCCTGTATTGGCTACGTTTCGCCCACATAGTGGACTTTATCAAGACACAAAAAGACCTACCTGGGTAAAGAGTACATGAGTATATATAGTGTGGGGAGTCAGGTGGAGAATGTTGGGTAGGTTGTATTAGAGAGGGACCTGCACGTCCTTCTCTTAATACAACCTACACAACATTCTCCACTTAACTCTGCATACTATATATATACATGAATGTATACTTCATTTGTTTATTTGACGTTGTGGGCGTGTTTCTAGATTACACCCCACGGCACTGTTGTACTCCTTCGCTACTACTGTACTCAATACCATCATTGTAACAAGTTTTCACTGCAATCACTGTAAATCACATTAACTTTCTCGTAAAAATTAGGTAAATTTAGCCAGAAGAAATGTGTGTATTCATGTAAGATGATAAATTAATGTGGTGGTGGTGGGAATGGTTAATGTAGTGATCCTGCATCAACATTCTGCCCAGGTACAAACACATTAATATTCAGCAGCAGTATTACCCTGGTAACCTGCCCCTACCCTCAGATTTCCTGATAATTTTGCAAAATATTATCTTCGTCTCTTTGCTTCTTGACTCTTGTGTCTGCAGACATACTCTTCACGTCTATGAATTTATTATATTGTCTGGGAACTGTAATTTAATTACATAGTACCAGTCAGAACTAGACGATTACATATTTTTTATTGTATATATATATATATATATATATATATATATATATATATAACATGAAGACTCACAACAGGCACAACATTTGGGATAAAACTCTGATTTACCTGGAGTTTTATCCCAAATGTTGTGCGTGTTGTGAGTCTTCATGTTATTGTGTTTTAAATGTACAGTATTGTTGAGATGAAGAATTGTTTGTTCACCCTCATTTGACCCTGTTGTTGTTCACACATGACTGTACACTGTATCACCATCGTTGATCACACATGACTGTACACTGTATCACCATCGTTGATCACACATGACTGTACACTGTATCACCATCGTTGATCACACATGACTGTACACTGTATCACCATCGTTGATCACACATGACTGTACACTGTATCACCATCGTTGATCACACATGACTGTACACTGTATCACCATCGTTGATCACACATGACTGTACACTGTATCACCATCGTTGATCACACATGACTGTACACTATATCACCATCGTTGATCATACATGACTGTACACTATATCACCATCGTTGATCATACATGACTGTACACAGTATGCATCAGCGCAGTGTGCGCCCTTATAACCTTCCATCAAGACAGCCATCTGGGTGGACGCTCCACCCATCTATTACAAACACAACACTAACCCATACAATGCCGCCACCACTTAGAGTAAATAATCTCCCGTTCTCTTCCCTCTCCGTTATGGATGCTTTCCAGTCCTCCAGAGGTGGATATCATCCATACTTTCTATGCTAACATTTCCTATGTGGATGCAATCACGATATAAACAATGGTAATAGATAACTGTTTGCTCACGTGACTTTTAAAAGGATACAATCATTTATACTTGGTATGCTAAGTCGTCCACAGTGAATACTCTGACCACTCATCATGTACATGATATCCTTCACATGGGCACTGGCCACATACCCTGGCCACATTATATAACCCTTCACATGAACACTGGCCACATACCCTGGCCATATTATATAACCCTTCACATGAGCACTGGGCACATATCCTGGCCACATTATATAACCCTTCACATGAGCACTGGTCACACCCTGGCCACATTATATACCCATCTTGGACACTCGCCATAGAGTTATCTTAGAATAACACTTCTCTCAAAGACACCAGCATCAACCTCACTTTGTGTCGTCAGTAAACACATTGAACAGTTTCAATAACTTGGCACAGACCTGGCAAGTGATGCTTCTGGGCAGCACTGCACCTGAGCCCAGGTCCCAAAACATACCTTTTATTAGTATAAACCTTGGTAATATATACTTCCTTTTAAACCATACCTTTTATTTTTTCATTAAACAAAATTGGATTTATCGGCATTGTGCTGCTATTTTTTGTATAATACATTGTTACAGAGTGGAAATAAAAAGCTGTTTTGAATCGGGGAATGCGGGTGGGGGTTGAACCCGCGGCAGGAGGGTAATAAAACTCATAGGCTAGTGTGTTAACCACTGGACCATGCCATCCAGGTCCATCACACAGGATGGCTTAGTTTTCTATGTGATAGTTAACATAGCGCTAACAGCTATGTTTCCCTGTCATATTCCATCACACAGGATAAATTTGATATGGTCAAGCATCCCGTGAGTGGGTTGGGAAAGTGGTCTTCCAGCAGAGCTGCGTTTACTATCACTTCAAAAAGTACCATCTCTTCAAAAAGTACCATAAGGTGTAGTAAGTCTCCATAATCAGTACATCCCACATATACTAATAGGATACAGGCAGGATGGCAGTACAGTATATCTGTGGGACTTGTGAAAAGGCTCTTGGGAAAAGATCTAGAATCACATGCAACCTTTGCTTCTCAAAACATCATGTCACATGTTCAAAAATTAACACAGTAACAAGAAGTGACATCCGTCTAGAAAGGTGTTTCTGGATCTGCAACAAGGATGTGGAACTATGGACAGATATCAGGAAAGCACTCAGGAGGCTAATAAACAATAAGCATGAAGAAAAAGAAGAGCTATTGAATAGTCTCCCCGGTATATATAGAACTTGGGAAGATAGGAAAGGGGTAAAGTATAACACACAGAATGACCAGTCTACAACAATTGACCCAAAAATAAACAGTCATCCACGGGAAAAAACACAGGAGACAAAAACATTAGCTAACTCAGCCCCCAGCCCCAGGACTGACCCAGACCCAGCCCCCAGCCATAGTGAACATCCGGTTTTGGTTAAGGACGCCACCACAGCCATAGCCTCTAATACAGATATAGTAGGGGAGTCCTCTTCCAGGGAAAATGTTGGCCCCATGTCATCAAAGGAGAAAAGCGCAGATAACGAGGAAAACCAAGGAGTGGAAAGAGAGGAAAAAAATGCAGATAATTCTGCAGATCTTTGGGAAAATACAAGGTCAGTAAATATAGGCAGCCAAAACATATGCAGATTCTATGCTAAAGGTATGTGCCTTTATGGCAGAGATTGTTGGAATAAACACACCAGAAAATGTGCCAACATGTTAAGGAAAGGAAAGTGTCGGTTTAACAAAGAGTGCAGATACTTCCATCCAGTGATGTGTCAAGCTTCAACACAGTCCAGAGAATGTTATGACATGAGCTGCCCAGACCACCATATAAAGGGAACAGTATGATACAGAGAAAGCAGGGAAAGGGAAAATGAAAAAGAACAGCAATCTTTTTTAGATATAAGGAGAAACAACCAGATAAAAGAAAGAGACAAAAGGTGGAAATGGTACAGAGGGGACAGATGGGCAGAACAGTGGGACAAGACAAGACAGGCACCAGCTCATCAGGGCTGTATAAACAATCAAAGTCAGTACTGGAGAAACCAGGGGTATGGGCACCAGGGCCATACCAGGTAGGACATCACCAGTGGTACTAACCAAACACAAAGAAAGACCAAACATCCCAAATGGTAACTCCTGCTTCATATTTGCAAATATTCAGGGTCTGAAATCAAATAAAAATGACAAAGTTAGTTATGTTAGTGGACTCCTATCAGAAGCAAATGCCATGTTTGGAGCATTTACAGAAACACATACAAGGGATGTTTTGGACGGAGAGATTCAGATAGAAAACTATAACATGTATAGATGTGATAGAATTAATAGGTCACAGGGAGGAGTAGGACTCTATATAAAAGATACTCTCTGTTGCACAGAAGTTTTGAACGCTACGAATGATATAGTAGAAATCCTCGGCATTAAAGTGGAAAATAAAAATCTAGTAATTATCCTAGTATACAAACCACCATCAGCAACTGCGGAGGAATTCACAGAGCAGTTAAAGAAGATAGATAGCTATCTGGATAGGCTAGAGAATCCCACCCCAAACATTTTAATCCTTGGAGATTTTAATCTCCCTCATGTAAAATGGAAGATGAGGCACCATAATGTTATACCAGAAACAACTCCTGGAAGCACCCTGGCTCAACAGGCACATACCAGGGAACTAATGAGGCTTTGTGAAAAGTACTCACTAAACCAACAGATAATTGATCCCACTAGAAATGAAAATACCCTGGATTTGATATTCACAAACAACGAGGAATTAATCAGAGACATAACAGTTACAAAAACAATATACTCTGATCATAACATCATAGAAGTTCAAACTAGTATTAACTCAGGGTTAAGGAACTGCGACACTAATGTTAGAGACGGAATGTTCAGTAAGTTTAATTTTAATAACCATAGAATTGACTGGTAAAAAATAAACCAAGAGCTATCAGACATATCATGGGAATCAGACATGAGCACCCTAAATCCCCACCAGTGCCTAGAGAAGCTGAATACAGAAGCATACAAGGTATGTATGAAACACGTACCATTGAGGAAACCCTGAAGAAGATCAGATATAGAGAGAGAGCATAGGAGATGGTACAGGAGAAGAAAACGGGTTACTGAATTGCTGAAAAACACAGTTATGTTGCAACAGAGGAGAGATAGCCTTAACCGAGAGATCACGGAATTAGAGCACAAACTTAAGATGTCATACCTGACAGAAGAAGTACAAAGGGAACAAAGAGCCATACAGGATATTGCAAGAAACCCAAAATATTTCTACTCCTATGCAAAATCCAAGCTAAGAACTACCTGTAGAATTGGACCATTATTGAGAGGAGATTTGTATACGGACGATGAACAGGAAATGAGTGAAATTCTAAAAGAACAGTATGAGTCAGTGTTCAGCAACCCACTAAATGACAGCAAGGTAGAAAATGCAGAAATATTTTTCACTCCAGCAGAAGGCTGCGCAGACCACCTAACCTACATTAGTACAAATCCCATAGATTTCGAAAAAGAAATGGCCAACATGCCCACTCACTCAGCACCTGGACCAGATTCATGGAATGCTTTATTTATAAAGCAGTGCAAAGTACCATTAGCAAGAGCCCTTAGTATTCTGTGGAGAAAGAGCTTAGATCTAGGTGAAATTCCAGAGGCCTTAAAGAGTGCAGACATAGCTCCTTTGCATAAGGGAGGTAGTAGAGCACTAGCTAAAAATTACAGACCAGTAGCCCTCACTTCTCACATCATAAAAATCTTTGAAAGAGTGATGAGACGGCAGATTACAAAGTTCATGGACCAGCACAACCAACATAACCCGAACCAGCATGGCTTTAGAGCGGGTCGATCATGCCTGTCACAGCTGCTGAACCATTATGACAGAATTACGGAGGCATTGGAGGACGACCAAAACGCAGATGTGATTTACACAGATTTTGCAAAGGCGTTTGACAAATGCGATCATGGAGTGATAGCGCACAAAATGAGGGCCATAGGCATTACGGGAAGGTAGGCAGATGGATTTTGAGTTCCTAACAGAAAGAACACAAAAAGTAGTAGTGAACAGGGCAAGATCCAGCATCAGCGAGGTCAAAGCTCAGTGCCCCAAGGCACTGTCCTGGCACCTCTGCTGTTTCTCATCCTCATAGCAGACATAGATAAAAACACCCAGCACACTTTTGTATCATCATTTGCAGATGACACTAAAATAAGCATGAAAGTCACTACGGTAGAGGACACTGAAAAATTACAGGAGGACATAAGCAGGGTCTTCCAATGGGCAGTGGAGAACAACATGACGTTCAATGGTGATAAGTTTCAGCTGCTTAGGTATGGAAAAAATGAAGAACTCAAAAGGAACACTATATACAAAACGCAAGAGGGTCACCACATAGAACGAAAGGAACACGTAAAGGACTTGGGAATAATTATGTCTGCTGATCTGTCGTTTAAAGACCATAACAAGACAAAGATCACAACAGCCAGGAAGATGACGGGGTGGGTATTGAGAACTTTCAAAACAAGGGAAATAATGCCGATAGTGACACTATTCAAATCGCTAGTGCTCCCTCACTTAGAATACTGCTCAGTGCTGACGGCCCCGTTCAGGGCAGGAGAAATAGGAGGGAACGCCTTCAAGTCTTGAACATGTACTCATTGGAGCGGAGGAGAGAGAGATACATGATAATATATACATGGAAAGTACTTGAGGGCCTGGTCCCAAATCTGCACACTGCCATAACAACATACTGGAGTGAGAGATATGGGAGAAAGTGTAAAATAAACCCAGTGAGGAGCAGGGGTGCGGTGGGGACAATACGGGAGCACTGTATTAACATCCGGGGTCCCAGACTATTCAACATCTTACCATTTCGCTGCCCAGCCTTTGCGGAGTGCGGGTGTGCTTGTTTCTGGTCCCTAGCGGTGGAGTTGAGAACTGGTAGTTTTCATCAACATGGTGGAGCACTACAGACGACGTGTCAATACTGTCTGTATTGAAGTGTTGCAGGGCGCGATTTACCCAAGCAACGCAGATGTTCTCCTCCCAGCTATTTTGAGGGATTCTTTAGGG